>PVJI01005671.1:15574-34817 GCA_004026765.1 Micronycteris hirsuta | reverse complement strand
AAGAAAATGCCCGTGACCCTGGCTTCATCTCATAATGTGTCTTTGTGTGTGAATCATTGATGCTTCAGGCCCAAGTCCACCCCACGGCGGATTCTGCGGGCCGGAATCCGCCACACATGGACATAAACTAAGGGGAGAGAATGCTGGAGGGTTGGGGGGCAGGGCGGAGGAGGGATAAAAGGGGAAAAATTGGGAAAACTGTAATAGCATAATCAGTAAAAAATACTTAAAAAAATAATCTAGGGTTTCAAATGAGTTTTCCTCTATGGTTTCACTATGACTGTTCTTTTTATTTCTTTTTCTGTTTCTCTTCTCTTTGGTTTTGCTGAGCCTGTGCCCAGTTTTCTTCAAATCTCCATCTCTGAAACATAAAAGAATTAAGAAAATTTATAACAATGATTTGTAGAACATCAGAAAACTAAAGCATTAAACTCTTAATGCACAGATTTAGATTCGTTAGTACAATGGCACACGAAATGCTCCTGGCTAGATGGCTGCTCTCTAGTGCAGCTGAGACCTCTGCTCCCTTTGTTTAGGGATGCATATTCTCAAGTAGTCAGAAGAGTTTATTCCCAGTCTGTTTGCATCATAACAATTGTTACTATAATTATGTAGTTTGAGTAAACATTATGTAGACATGATGTCAGGAATATGAGTACAAGAAAGTTTCCATAAAAAATTAAAATGCCCACACTCTCCACCCCCACCCCCCAAAATTAAATTGAGGTAAGTGAATTCAATAAGGATGAGGTACCAAACAATTGTTAATCAAATTAGCTGTGGGCAAGATAACTATAGTTTGTTTTAAAATCATATTGGGCCCTGGCCGGTGTATCAGTTGGTTGGAATGTTGACCAGTAACTGGAAGCTTGTGGGTTCGATTCCCTATCAGGGCACATACCTAATTGCAGGTTCCATCCCTACTCTGGGTAAGTTCAGTCCCTGGTCCTGGCTCATACTAATTGATGTTTCTCTCTCGCATTGATGTCTCTCTCTCTCTCTCTCTAAAAGCAATAAAAAAAATTTAAAACACTAATTCTGCACTCATGTTGTTTTGAAGATTTCTTTGGGTTCTCCCTCCAATTTACCTGAACAGAAACTAGACATTCTTGACAATGCAATACAGGTGTGGTTTATGCATGAAAAGGGATAAACTGCACTAAACAGAAACATAGATAAAGATTGGTTAATGAAGGTACATGTAGTAAGCATGCATTTTAAGTTCAAACAAAATGTTTAAAGTATGTATTATCTTACTAATTCCTCACTTTAATTAACTTTTTCAGTGAACTACCCAGCCGCTTGTCCCAATTATGTTATATAAAATGACTTTTATTACAAATAAAGCACCTAGCACAATGCCTGACACATGGTGGATATTCCATAAATGGCAGCTCTTATTTTTACTATGTATTAACAACAATAAAAACAACCATATATTTCACTAAGACTCCCAGGATGCAATTCAAGATTAGGATTGGGCAATTGTTAGTATGACTTATGTAAAAAGAATAGGTGGGATAGAAAAGTTAGAAAGTTCTCAAAAGGTGATTTATTTAATATAATTGCAAATGACTAGTAGAGAATTATTTTGTTTTAAAAGTGACAATATATAGATAAACTGACAAATCCACCAACTTTATAAGATATTAAAACAGCTTTCCCAGTAATTGATAAAACAAGCAAAGAAAATAAGACAAGGTTATAGGCCCTGGCAGGGTAGCTCAGTTGGTTAGAGGGTTGTTCCAATAGCCAAGATAGCAGGTCCAATCCCCGGTCAAGGCATGTACAAGAATCAACCAGTGAATGCATAAAAAAGTGGAAGAACAAACGGATGTTTCTTTCTCTCTCTCTCTCTCTCTCCCTTCCTCTCTTTCTCTAAAATCAATAAATGAATAAAAATAAAAAGGACATAGAAGTTATAAATAGCACAATTAATAATGTTCAATATAATGAACAAATATGGGACACCACATCAAAAAATGGGAGAAAACATTATTTTCAAGTCCATGTAGAATATCTAAAGAAATTCACAAGGCCATCATGCTAGCCCCCACAGATTTCAAAGAATTACTAATGCAAAAGCCATATTCTTTGACCATTAAAGGAAATCCATGCATCCCACAGTGGGAAATGTAGCTCTAATATTTCACATGAGAAAAACTTCTGTGGAACATGGGTCGGCAAGCAGGCCCCACATGTGTGACAGTGGGATTTCCTGTGGGTAAATCAGGATAGCATATTTCCTAGAGTTAAGTCTTGCTCTTGCTAAAAATCTCTCTCTCGCCCTGGCTGGTGTAGCTCAGTGGATTGGGCGCGGGCTGGGAACCAGAGGGTCCCGGTTCGATTCCCAGTCAGGGCACATGCCTGGGTTGCGGGCCGGGTCCCCGGTGAAGACCGTGTGAGAGGCGACCATACATAGCTGTTTCTCTCCCTCTCTGTCTCCCTCCCTTCCCATCTCTCTAAAAATAAATAAATAAAATCTTAAAAAAAAAAAACAAAAAACAGCTCTCTTCTCTTAAAAAAAAAAAAATCTCTCTCTCCCTGGAGCAAAAGAACAAATGCTAATGCTTAACTAGCTTCCTTAGACCAATGCTAATCCTTTCAAAGTTCAGCCATACCTCTTGTCTTTGCATAATCCTTTTGATGTACCTTCTGGGCTGTCTACCACCTAAAGAGAATCTACAATCTACACATGGTTAATGGGTACCATTCTGATGTAATGTCCCGGAGAACAGCAATAAAAAGCTGGTCGACACTCGGCTCAAGGCCTCTCCAAGATGATAATGGAGAGGTCGCGTGGTCCCGGAATTTCTAGTCCAGTATATTACATGTAAAATTATTTACACGCAGCCATGGCAATACGAATCCTGCTGGCCAGAATTCGCAACAGACCATAATACAATTAACTTTGAAATTAGAAAAAAAATTATTTTGGAAAAAAAATGTTTTCTAGTTTATGACTTTTATAGGCTCCTGACAAATCTAATTTCCAAATGCTACTTAAATGTAGAAAATATCTTTTTTTAACTCAAAAGAGTTCAGGAAAAGCGACAAAAGTAAAAACTATTAGCTTGGCAATCTTATTATGCAAACCCATTCATTGTAGTGTTCGAGCCTCTGCAGCATTAGTGGTCTCTTCAACTGCAAAATGGGATATTTGCATTTTTTAATTTGCACATGCTAGAGTGCCTAAAGATTTGTGCTGATAACGTTAATGAGTAAAATAAATTTTGGTATCAAATTGGTTTAAAAATATATGAGCGATGTAAAAGCATATTTTATTTCCTTTTCAAAAATGTTTTAAATTTTTATATTTTAAACTTTTATTGAGTTTATTGGGGTGACATTGGTTAATAAAATCATATATTTTAGGTGTACAATTCTATAATACATCATCATTTACTGTATTGTGAGTTTACCACCTCAAGTCATGTCTCCTTCCATCATCACTTATCTCTACTTTGCCCTCTTCTATCTCTTCTCAGCCCACTTTTCCTCTGGTACCACCATACTGTTGTCTGTGTCTGAGTTTTTTTTCTTAATCCCTTCACCGTTTTACCCAGTCCCCCAATCCCTCTCCCCTCTGACAGCTGTCGGTCTGTTCTCTGTATCTAAGAGTCTGTTTCTATTTTGCTTGTTAGTTTAGTTTGTTTATTAGATTCTACATATAAGTGAAATCATATGGTACTTGTCTTTCTCTGACTTGCTTACTTCACTTAGCATAATACTGTCCAGGTCCATCAATGTTATAGGGAAAGGTAAGTTTTCTTCTTCTCCTTTCTTTTTGTTTTTTCACAGCTGAGTAATATTCCATAGTGTAAACATACCAAAACTTTTTTACCCACTCATCTACTGATGGACACTTGGGTTGCCTCCAAATCGTGGCTATTGTAAACAGTGCTACAATGAGCATAGAGGTGCATATATTATTTCAAATTCAGAAAAAAAATTTAAATGTTCTAAAAGTCATCAGTAGGAAAAATCAGGTAAGATTGATCAAGAAAGAAAGAAACAAACTAGTTTTAAGGATGAAAAAGGAGACACAACTGCATATCCACATAAGATTTTAAAAGATAAAGGAGTTGCAGCATTATTTACAATAGTCAAGATATGGAAGCAGCCTAAGAGTCCATCATAGATAAATACATTTTAAAAATGTGGTTCATATACAAGGAAATATTATTCAGCCATAAAAAAGGGGAATCTAGCTATTTGTGACAAAATGGTTGAACCTTGAGGATATTACACTAAATGAAATAAGTCAGACAAAGAAAGACAATTTATCATATGATTTCACTTATACGTGGAATCAAAACAAACAACCCCCCCCCAAGCTCATAGATACAGAAAGCATATTGGTTTTTGGGGTGGGCAAGATGGATTAAGGTGATCAAAGGTACAAACTTTCCATTATAAAATGAGTAAGTCAAGGAGATGTAATGTACAGCATGGTGACTATAGTTAACTATGTACTGTATTTTTGAAAGTTTCCAAGAGAGTAAATATTAAAAATTCTCATCACAAGAAAAAAATTTTTACTATATATATAGTGATATGTGTTAACTACATTTATTGTGGTGATCATTTTTCAGTATATACAGATATCAAATCATTATTTTGTATACCTGAAACTAATATAATGCTACATGTCAATTACATATCAATTTAAAAAGTAAAAAATAAATAAAAGGATGATACTATGAAAAGCTTTATACCAATAAAATTAAAAATATAAATGAAATGTATAAATAGCTAGAAAATACAACTTATTAAAACTGACTAAAAAAGAACTAGAAAGACTGAGTAGTCCTACGATGAAAAATAATAAAAGTTGAGATTTTTTTTCCCACCAAGAAAACTCCAACTCCAGGTGAATTTTCAGAAAAGTTCTACACCAAATACTCAAGGAGAGGTTAATTGTAAATATTATGCAGACTTTTCCAGAGAAGAGAAAAAGAGAGAACACCTGAAACTCTTTTTATCTTGATAGTTATGAAGTATACTTTCTAAATAGAAAAATCCTTTAAAACTTAGCAAACTACCTCCAGTAATGATTAAACTAGATAAAATGTTATGATGAATTTGGGTTTATCTTGGGATTTGCAAGATTGGTTTACACTAGAAAATCATAAAAGACATTTTCCAGAATAGATCATACCTTAGGCCACAAATTAAATCAATATTTTAAAAAACACATACCAGACAAAGAATCTTTACCCAAAACTCTAGGATAAAGTTAGAAACCAATAAAATAAGTAAAAATGGAAAATTCATAAGTCTGTAAAAATTAAACAACACATGCTTAAACAACTAGTAGATCAAAGAAATCAGAAGAGAAATTAGAAAATACTTTAGTGAAAACAAAAGCAAAGTATACCAAAACATAGGGGACAGAGTAAAAGCAGTATGAAAGGAACATTTTCATAAAACCAGAAATATTCCAAATCAACTACTTAACTTTACAACTTAAAGAACAAGAAAAGGAAAAAAAAAATGTAAACTCAAAGATCAATGAAATGGAGAATAGAAAAACAATAGAGAACATTAATGAAATCAAAAGTTCTTTGAAAAGATGAACAAAATTGACACTTAGCTAAATGAACTAAGGAAAAAAGAAGAGGCAATTTACTGAAATAAAAAATGAAAATGGGAAATTTACTACCAATTGTACAGAAATAAAAAGATTTTTAGAAAGTACTAAGAAAACTCATATGGCAACATATTGAATAACCTAGATGAAATGGAAAATTTTGAGAAACACAAAAGCCTACCAAGAATTAACCACTAAAAAGTAGAAATCTGAATAGACCTATGGACTAGTAAGATTGAATTAGTACTCAAAAACTTTTTTAACACATTGTATGCGGTTAGCTTTAATCACGCACTAACAGTTGGCGCAGGCCATTTTTGCTAATGTTTTGCGCAAATGGCAACATTCAGTAAAATAACGATAACTTTAGTTTTACATATTTTTTCAATGAAACTTTTTGTGATTTACTATAAAATGTATACTGAATTATTTTTCTTAAATTTTAAACAAATACTGGAAAACTCACTGGAAATTGAAATTAATAAAATATGTAAAAATTCTGATTTATTGAAAATATTTTGAAAAAAGTACATAAAATGTGTAAAAAAAGAAAGAATGAAGTTTTCTTTCTTAAACTTCACTGTAAAAAAGAAGAATGAAGTTTTAGTAGTGTTTTCTTGTGTGATAATCGTATGTAAAAAAAGAATGAAGTTTTAGTAGTGTTTTTCTGTGTGATAATCGTTAAAACATACATACATACATAATTCACCACTGTATGTGTTAGAGACCCAAATTTTGTCCTTTGGAATTTGTATATCTGCATGTTAGCATCCATTTAGAGCAATAAAAAAAGTATAAGAATAAACGTATTTATACGTTACCCGCATTCTACCGCTAGTCTGTAAAAACGTATTTATACGTGGCCCGCACTCTACCACCAGTCAACATAAAACATATAAATACGTTCGCTGCATACAATGTATTAATTACATTTTATTGATTATGTTATTACAGTTGTCCTGAGTTTTTCCCTTTATTCCCCCTCCACCCAGCACCCCCCACTCCCTCAGGCGATCCTGACACCATTGTCCATGTCCATGGGTCATGTGTATAAATTCTTTGGCTACTCCATATCCTATACTGTACTTTAAGACCTCATGGCTATTTTGTAACTACCTATTGTTCTTCATAATCCACTCTCCTCAAAAAATTCTTGACAAAGAAAAGCTCTGGATCTGATGGCTTCACTCATAAATTTTACCAATAATTTAAAGAACTAAAGCCATTCCCTCACCAAGTTTTCCCCAAAAAATTGAAGAGGAGGGAACACTTTGTAACTCATCTATGAAGTCAGCATTATCATGACACCAAAGCCAGACAGACACACAAGAAACTGCAGATTGTTGTCTCTTATAAACATGAAGCAAAAATCCTCAACCAAGCTCAGTAGCACATTAAAAAGATTATACACCATGACCAAGTGGGATTTATTCCTGGAATGCAAGAAGGGTTGAACACATGAAAATTGATCAGTGTAGTACACCATGTTAATAGAATGAAGGAAAAAATTCACATAATCATTTCAATTGATGCAGAAAAAGCATTCCACAAAATTTATACTTTTATAATTTTTTAAAAAACCCTCAAAAAACAAGAAATAGAAGGAAACTACTTCAACATAATAAAAACCATATATGAAAAATCCACAGTAAATGTCATACTTAATGTTGAAACACTGAAAGCTCTTTCTCTAAGATCAGGAAGAAGACAATGATACTCACTTTTACCACCTCTATTCAACAGAGTACTGAAAGTTCTAGCCTCAGCAATTAAGCAAGAAAAAAAAATACAAGACATCCAAAATGGAAAGGAACTATTACAATTATCTGTTTGGAGATGATCTGATCTTCTATATAGAAATCCTAAAGATTCACAAAAAATTATTAGGGGACTTTGCTGAATTATTATAAATGAATTCAGCAAAGTAGCAGGATACTTCTACACAAAACTCAGTTGCATTTCTATACACTAACAATAAACAATCTGAAAAGAAAATTACAAAAACAATTCAATTTACAACAGCATCAAAAGAGTAAAACACTTAGGAATTAACTTACCCAAGGGAGTGACAGACTTGTACTATGAACATCAGAAGACATAACTGAAAAAATTAAAGCTGACATAAATAAATACAAGCACATCCTATGTTCATGGATTGAAAGGCAATACTGTTCAGATATCAGTACTACCCAAAGCAATCTATAGATTTACTGCAGTCCCTCTCCATACTTCAATAAGTTTTTTTTTTTTTGCAGAAATAAAAAGTAAACCTATGCCAAAATTCATAAAGAATCTTAAGGTGCCCTTAATAGCCAAAACAATTTTGGAAAAAAATAAGCTGGAAAATTCACACTTCCATATTTCAAAGCTTACTACAAAGCTAAAGTAATCAAAACAGTGTGGTACTGGTGTAAAGACAGACATAGAAACCAATGGAATGGAATAGACAGCCTGGAAATAAACTCTCATCTATATGGTCAAATAATTTTGATAAGTGTGTCAAGACTATTCATAGAGAAACAACAGTCTTTTCAACAAAGAGTGCTGAGAAAACTGGATATCCACATGCAAAAGAATAAACTTGGACCTGTACAGAGCACTGTATGCAAAAATTGATGCAAAATGAATCAAAGACCTAAATATAGGATCTAAAACTATAAAACTCTCAGAAAAAAACACAGGGCAAAAGCTTCACAACATAGGATTTGGCCATGATTTATTGGATATGACACCAAAGGTACAGGCAATGACAATAAAAACAAAACTAGGCAACTTATATTTCGCTTACTTGTTCATTTTGTTGATTAGGTTCCTGTTAAAGGTGAGACCATGTGGTATCTGTCTTTCACTGCCTGGCTTATTTCACTTGGCATAATGCTCTCCAGTTCCATGCATGCTGTTGCACAGGGTAGGAGCTCCTTCTTTCTTTCTGCTGCATAGAATTGCATTGTGCAAAGACACTGAAATTGAGAACAGGCTGACAGTGGCCAGAGGGGAGAGGGGAGCAGATTATAGGGGGAAAAGGTGAAGGGTTTGCAGGAACAATTATAAAGGACACATGGACAATAACGGGGGAGGGGGCAGGAAACAGGGGAAGGAGGTGGGGAGGGCTGGAGTGGTGGGGAGGGATGGGGGTAAATGCAGAAAACTGTACTTGAACAACAATAAAAATGTTAAAAACACTATTAAAATTTTTTTAAAAATAGGCAAATTACACTTCATAAAAAACAAACAACCTGATTCAAAAATTAGCAAAGGACTTGAATAGATATTTCTACGAAGAAGATACAAAATAAATATATGGCCAATAAATACATGAAAATATGTTCCATACCACTAATCATTAGAGAAATACAAATCAAAACTACAGTGAGATACCAACTTTTATCTGTTAGAATGGTTCTTATTTAAAAAAAGGACAAAACAGAAAATAAGCTTTGGGGATAACATGAAGAAATTGGAACCCTTTTTAAATTTTTATTTATTATTTTTTAAATATATTTTATTGATTATGCTATTACAATTGCTCCATTTCCCCCCTTTATTCCCCTCCACCTCCCACCCCCCTTCTCCGTCTTTTAGTTTTTGTACATGGGTCATACATAAGTTCTTTGGCTTCTATATTTCCTATACTATTCTTAACCCCCCCTGTCTGTTTTCTATCTACTGTTTATGCTACTTTTTCTCTGTACTTTTTTCTTCCTCCCTCCCCCTCCCCTGTTGATATCTCTCCATACCTTATATAAATCCCTTTAACATTTCATATAGTAAAGGCTGTGTGATGATGAACTCCTTGAACTTGACCTTATCTGAGAAGCACTTTATCTGCCCTTCCATTCTAAATGAAAGTTTTGCTGGATAGAGTATTCTTGGGTGTAGGTCCTTGCTTTTCATGATTTGAAATACTTCTCTCCAGCCCCTTCTTGATTGGAAGAAATCAGCTGACAGTCTTATGGGAATTCCTTTCTGGTAACTGTCTCCTTTTCTCTTGCTGCTTCTAAGATTCTCTCCTTATTTTTAATCTTGCCTAATGTTATTATGATGTGCCTTGGTGTGTTCCTCTTTGGGTCCTGCTTCTTTGGGGTTCTCTGAGCTTTGTGGACTTCCTAGAAGTCTATTTCCTTTGCCAGATTTGGGAAATTTTCCTTCATTATCTGTTCAAAAATAAGTTCAATTTCTTGGCGTTCCTCTTCTCCTTCTGGCAGCCCTATGATCCGGATGTTGGGTCATTTACAAATGTCTTGGAGGT
The DNA here is from genome assembly GCA_004026765.1 of Micronycteris hirsuta. Lineage (NCBI taxonomy): Eukaryota > Metazoa > Chordata > Mammalia > Chiroptera > Phyllostomidae > Micronycteris > Micronycteris hirsuta. The sequence goes on along the minus strand of PVJI01005671.1, from coordinate 24,975 downwards.
TCCTAAGCCTCTTCTCATTTTTTTGAATTCTTGTTTCTTCCTTCTGGTCCACCCCATTGGTTTGAGTCCCAGTTTCCTTCTCTTCCCTATTGGTTCCCTGCATATCTTCCCTCATTATCTTTAGCGTATCCTTCATTTGTTCATTTATTTGCGTCCACCTTTCTTCCAATTTTGTGAGCATCCTGATTACCAGTGTTTTGAACTGTTAATCTGATAGGTTGGCTATGTCCTCGTCTGTTAGTTCTAATTTTTCTGCACCTCTGTTCTGATCTTTCATTTGGGCCATTTTCTTTCTTCTTTTTTTTTTTTCTTTCTCGGTGATCTGGTTACTTTAAGAGGCAGAGCCTTAGGTTCACCAGGGTGAGGTAACCCACATCACTGTGTTGTGATGCTGCCTGTGGAGGTGGGACCTGAGAGAAAAATGGTACTTGCTCTGCTCTCCCCACTTCCCCTGTTACCCACAAGCAAGTTGGACCCTTCTGTGCTGGCTCCAGGGTGGGTGGGCAGGCTTGCGTAGTTCTAAGTCCCTGTGGGTCTCTCCAATGAACTTTCCTGGGAGGCTGGGAGTTCCTCCCGCTGCTGCCTCAACCCCCACAGGTGTTTTCAGTCAGTGGTTTGAGGCTTTATTTCCCCAGAATGGTGGGTTGAGTGGTCTGCTTCGATCCCTAGCTTTTCCTCCTGGTTTATCTGCGTGCAAATGAGAAACTGCCTGGTCCACCAGTCTCGGCTCTGCTGGGTCCAAGTCAGCCAGCCACGGGTTTTGCTGAGGGCACCGGCTGCGTTTTGGCCAGGCACGCCCACTGTGGGTCTCTCCGGGCAGCTGCAGCATTGCCAGTACCACTCTACAAACCGCAATCTCACCGCATGCTCTTCAACCGGCTCCGTCACACTTACCAGTCTGGATGAACGTGTCTTCTTTAACTCCTTGTATGTCGGACTTCCACTCAGTTCGATTTTCTGTCAGATCTGGCTTGTTTTTTAAATTGTCGTTTTTCCTCTTTTGGTTGTGCGAGGAGGCACGGTGTGTCTACCTATTCTTCCATCTTGGCCAGAAGTCTCAGAATGCTTATACACTGTTGGTGGGAAAGTAAAATGGGGCAAGCCCTATGGAAATCAATATGGTGGTTCCTCAAAAAAATAAAAATTTAATTACCATATGATCTACTACTGGACATATACCCAAAATAATTGAAAGCAGGGTCTTGAAGAGATATCTTTACAAGGAGTATAACCCATCTACTAATTATTATTTTAAATAGAATACAAACATATAAATAGGTAAAAATGGAGGAAGCTGTTCTGAATGAAGACCATGGCCAAATCTCCACTTACCCAGACTCCGACTACCTGCCTGCAGCAGCAACTAAACTTTTTTCCTAGCCTTAGTGGTACGATTGACAAATAAAACCTTAAGTCTTTGGTAGACTAATTTTCTAAAGAATTTATTTCTTTATTTTTAAAGAGAGGGGAAAGAAGGGAGAAAGATAGGAAGAGAAACATTGATGTGTGAGAGACACTTCGACTGGTTGCCTCCTGCATTCCCCCAACTGGGTACGTGGACCGCAACCCAGGCATGTGCTCTGACTGGCAATTTAAGTGACAACCCTTTGGTTCATAGGCTGGCATTCAATCCACTAAGCCACACTAGCCAGGGTGTTTTGTGGACTAATTTGAAGCCCATTGTTTGAAGCCATCACCCTTTTCTCATCTGATGAAGAGGTCTCAGACTCATTCACATTCTGATCCAAATCACTTTCTATGATCCATTTTGTGCTCTGTCTATGCCAATATTCATTAGGTATCCAAGACTTCATAAAAAAGTCTGGTTGTCCATAAACTCCCTGAAATTGGAATAAAGCACGAATATGTATGTGTCTAATTTTTACAAGGAAAGTGGTCCGTTACCAAAAAAGTGTTGTGCCTGGTTCCAGCCCGTATCACATCAAATCATATCACGGCTTTAATTCACACCTCAAACTTATACTCAGGGCAAATTTTCCTGTTTTATTTTGCTTCCCTCTTGACTATTATTCAAATCTTTTATAAATACCTCACAAAATCTAGCTCAGTCTCTGGAACTTTACATCTCAGTGCAGATGATGACCCTGTCTGATTCCATCCTTGGTAGCTAGACCCAAGTACAACCCATACTGCCTTTGTTTTGTGTAAGACACTTTACAGTATTTCACAGCTCAATGCTTAAATGTATAGTATGTGTGTATGTGCCCATGAAAACAAATATAATTTAAACCTTCACAGCTTTGTTGCCCGTATCCTTCAGAGTAAACAGGCCTACAACTTCATTTGGTTCTGTACACTGCTAGTTTGTTTTTCAGCCAAACACTTATTCACATCTTCACATTTATATCAGTATATACAACCTTCAAGAACTTATTCAACTTTTATGAATTTTCTTCTAATTATTTCACTAAAGTGATAGATTTAAACATTAATATCTGAAGCGATTGCCATTATCTTAGGTTAATTAGCTCATTTACAGCCTAGCATTAATGTTTATTAGCAAATTCAAGTTTCAAGTTGGGAAACCAACACTCTTCTTACAGAAAGCCACAGGCTGAATTTCATAACAAGCATTTTCACAACTGTGTGCACTGGGAGACAAGTCCTGTGGGAGAATGAAATGAGCAAAGCAAATTCATCAAGTCTATTAGAAAAATAAACTCACATGCTACTCAGTAGGAGGAAAGAAGTGCCATCTTGTTTTTGAAAAAAAAATCAGATGACATTTGATGCCTAGGCTGTTTCTCTTCAGCTTATTTTAACTCCAATAATCTATATTCTTATTAAAATTTCATTAAAACTATATTTCTTGATGATTGCTTAGCAAGACTTATGAGTGATAGCCCTGGCTGGTGTAGCTCAATAGATTGAGCACGGGCTGTGAACCAAAGGGTTGCCAGTTCAATTCCCAGTCAGGGCACATGCCTGGCTTGTGGGTCAGGTCCCCAGTGGGGGCCACGTGAGAGGCAACCACACATTGATGTTTCTCTCCATCTCTTTCTCCCTCCTTTCCCCTCTCTCTAAAAATAAAATATTTTTTTTAAAAAAAGACTAGTTAGAGATAAAAATAAAATTAATTTTTGTAGGTTGCCCCTCACTACATTTTGGACACATCTTGGCATCCAGACGGACAACCTGGTGAAAGACAGGAACATGCCAGGGAGCCTTTATTTATACCCACCTGTTTAGGGGTACAGCAAGAATGGGTAATGGTATTACATGATTACTTTTAAAAAACTTAATTTCTAAAAAGAATAATCCAGTAATTTTATCTCATAGCTTTTCTTACTATCATCTTTCACCATTTACACATTTACAAAATGGAATTGATACTGTCAGGAATTGTGTTAAGTCCTAGCCTAAGTAAAATCAGTTTGAAGTGCTATACATTGCATTTAACTTCATATATATCTCACCTGAAAACATTTATCTAAAGGTTTTTCATCCTTAGTCATTTTCTTCTTTAAGATGTTATTTTTGACAATTATGATCTAGGATAATAATTACTAAAAACTAGCTAGAAAATCTGATATTACCTTATTCTTTTTAAAAAATATTTTAAAGACTTTTATGTCTTTGTTTTTAGAAAGAGGAGAAGTGAGAAAGAGGGAGAGAAACATCAATGTGTGGTTGCCTCTCATGTGCCCACAACTGGGGACATGGCCTGCAACCCAGGCATGTACCCTGAATGGGAATTGAACTGGCAACTCTTTGGTTTGAAGGCTGGTAATCAATCTACTGAACCACACCAGCCAGGGATAATATTACCTTATTCTTAAGTATATTAAATACTATTAGAGTATGTTGGATCATTTCTACCTATATAAACTCATAGCAAAATTATTCCAATATAGAGCAGCCTAAGCATTAAAAGCATAAAAAATAATATATAACAATTATAAAAGCAGGAAATTTTCAACTTACTAAATTAGTGTTTTTTAGATGGCTGTGAGTTCTTTACTTTAAAGCAAAATGACCACTTGATAGAATGCTATAAAATGACATTATTTAATTCACCAAACACAAATACATTTCCTTGAAGCTGTATGGTTTGCTTTCTTTTCTCCCTTTGTTCTTGTCTTGCTTTTTCCTTTATTTTTATTTTTTGTTTTGTGTGTTTTTGAAAGTGGTACAACGTATTATTTTTGTCAAATAAGGTTAAGCTTTTTTTCTAATCCATATAAGAGAGAATGTAAAAGAGTTCCTGAAGGAAATGAACAACAGTTAGAAAGGAAAACAAACAAACATTTTAGAAGATGTTCAGAACTTTCCACAAAGAAAAGCCTAGACCCAGATTGCTTTAGTGACTAACTCTATCAGATGTTTAAAAAATAAATACCAATTTTTCACAAACTCTTCCAAAGAAATAGAAGGAACACATCCCGAAGAATGTGTTCATTCTATGATTGACTTCATTCTATGAAGTCAGCACCACTTTGATACCCCAACCAAACAAAGACATCTCAAGAAAACTATAGACCAGTAACTTATGGATATAGTTGCAAAAACCTAAAGCAAAACAAAAATACTAGCAAATTGAATCTGGGGATACATAAACAGGCTTATATACCATGACCAAATGGGATGTATCCCAGGAATGCAAGGTTGACTTAACATCTAAAAACAAATTAGGGTAATATACCATATCAATAGAATGAAGTTCAAATACTACATGATTATCTCAACAGACACAGACAGCATTTGAAAGATCCTGTGTTTTTCCATGACAGACACACTTCACAAACTAAGAACAGAGGAAACATCCTAAACTTGATACTGGAAATCTTTTTAAAAATCCCACAGCTAAGATCATACTTAATGATGAAAGACTAAATGTTTCCCTCTAAAATCAGAAAAAAAGAGACAAGGATGTGTGATCTCACCATCCTATTCAACCTAGAGATTCTAGCCAGGGAAATTAGTCAAAGAAAAGAAATAAAAAGCATCCAGATTGGAAAGAAAGAAGTAAAACTATCTTTTTTTACAGATTACATGATCTTAAGTAAATAGAAAATCCTGAGGGACGTAATAAAAAAAACATTAAATGTGCTAAACTATAATGCACTAATCAACTAAATCACCAAAGTTTCAGGGTATGAGACCAATATATAAAAATCAATTATATTTCTAGCCCTGGCTGGTGTAGCTCAGTGGATTGAGCGCAGGCTGGGAACCAAGTGGTCCCGGTTCGATTCCCAGTCAGGGCACATGCCTAGGTTGCAAGCCAGGTCCCCGTGAGGGCCATGTGAGAGGCAACCATACATTGCTGTTTCTCTCCCTCTCTGTCTCCCTCCCTTCCCCTCTCTCTAAAAATAAATAAAAATAAAAAAATAAAAAAAATCAATTATATTTCTATAATTAGCAATGAACAATCTGAAAATCAACAGATTTCCATTTACAGTATCATAAAAAAATACTCAGGAATAAATTTAACAAATCAGCATAAAACTTGTACTCTGAATACCACAAAACACTATGGAAAGAAATTTAACAAGACCAAAATAAATAGAAAGACATCCCATGTTCATAGGTCAAAAGAATAGTTCATATTCTTGCCATGGCCGGTGTGGCTCAGTTGGTTGGAGAGTCGTCCTGTAACCAAATGGTTGTGGGTTTGATTCCTTGTCAGAGCACTTGCCTAGGTTGCAGGTTCAGTCCCTGGTTGAGGCACAGATGGGAGGCAACCATTCAACGGTTCTCTCTCACACTGATGTTTTTCTCTTTCTCTTCCTTTCTCTCTAAAAGCAATGAAAAAATGTCCTTGGATGAGGATGAAAAAAATGATACATTTTTCTTAATGGCAGCAACACTCTCCAAATCAATCTACAGATTCAATGTAATTCCTATCAAAATCCCACCAGCCTTTTGTGCAGAAATTGGCAAACTGATGCTAAAAATCATACAGAAATTCAAGAGACCCAGAATGGCCATAAGAACTTCAAAAAAAGAACAAAATTGGAGGACTCATGCTTTCTAACTTAAAACCTGCCATAAAGTTATAGTAATCAAGACCGTGTGGTGCTGGCATAAGGATAAGCACAGAGATCAATGGAATAGAATTCAGGGTTCATAAATAAATCCTTATGTTTATGGCCAATTGATATTTTACAATCAGTTCAATGGGAGGAAAAGTCTTTTCAACAATGATGAACAACTGGACATCCATATGCACAAGGGTCAGATTGGATCCCATTTTACACTATATACAAAATTCAACTGAAAACAGATTAAAGACGTAAATATAAGAGTTGAAACTATAAAATTCCTATTAGAAAATATAAGTGTAAATTTTCATCACTTGAATTAGGCAGTGTTTTTTTAGATGACACCAAAACACAAGCAACCATATAAAAAAGAGGTAAGTTGGATTTCATCAAAATTAAAATCTTTGGGGCTTCAAAGGATATCATCAAGAAAGTAAAAAGACAACCCACAGGATGAGGGAAAGTATTTGCAAATTATATATCTATGAGAAATTTGTACCCAGAATATATATTCCTAAAGCTCAATGTAGTTGTCCCCCTTTATCTGTGGTTTCATTTTCTGCAGTTTCAGTTTCCCATGGTCAACCTCAGTTCAAAAATATTAAATGGAAAATTCCAGAAACAAACAATTCATAAGTTTTAATTTGCACACCATTCTGAGTAGCGTGAAATTTCATGCTGTCCTGTTTCATCCTGCCCAGGACATGAATCACCCTTTTGTCCAACATATCTACACTGTATATGTTACCCACCTATTAGTCACTAAGCAGCTACCTTGATTGTCAGATCAACTGTCAAGATATAACAGTGCTTGTGTTTAAGAAACCTTTATCTTACTTAATGATGGCCCCAAAGTGCAAGAGTAGTTAAGGGAAATTCATGCATCCACCTTGGGAAATGTAGCCTTTATGTTTTCACGTCTAATAAAAGCACGGTCTCTTGTGAAACATAAAGTCGGCATGCAGGACCCACATGTGACAGTGGAATTTCCTATGGGTAAATCAGGATGGCATATTTCTTAAATTTAAAACTTGCCCTTGCTGAAACCTCTCTCTCCTTGAGTCAAAAGAACTTATGCTAATGCATGCCTAGCTTCCTCAGACCAGTGAGTCAGCCCAAGCCTACTGTCTTTCCATTTGCATTATCTATCCTCTTGATACGCTATCTTGGGTGTCTACCACCTAATGTAAATCTACAGTCCATGCATAGTTAATGAAGACCATTCATATGTAAAGTGCCCAAGAACCGGCAATAAAAAGTCAGTGACACGAGGCTCAGGGCCTCTCCAAGATCATAATGGAGGGGACCGCGGTCCTGGTTCTCTATTCCTGTGTGTCTCCCTGTGAGCTTATTCACGCATTCAGTCATGGCCATACGAATCCTGCTGGCCAGAATTCTCGACAGTAGTGATGCTGGCAATTTGCATATACCACAGAGAAACAATAAAGTGCATGTATGTGTACGAAAAAACTAAGGTCTTAGAACATATCACCGTTGGATAGAGAGAGACAAGCTGTTAGAAAAAGACAAACTGAATTTTAAATCTGGCAAATGATCAGAACTGATCTTTCTCTGAAGGAGATATACAAATGGCCAATAAGCAAATGAAAAGATGCTCAACATTATTAGCCATCAAGGAAATGGAAGTCAAAAAGACAATGAAATATTATACCAGGTCATATAAACTAGGATGATAATAATAATAAAGATGGACAATAAGAAAGAAAAGTAAGGATGTGGAGAAACTGGAACTCAAAAAATGGCTGAATTATGTCCTCCCTGCTGAATTATGTACCTCATGTGCAGTGAAAAAAAAATCTTTAAACATAAACCATTTTTACATGCAATAAGTAGTTATTATGGTTACAACTAAAGTTTCATAAGATACTTTCATTAAAAATTTAAAAGGAGACTTCCTAAGATGATGGCATAGGTGAATGCGCCTTGCCGCCTGGCACAACCAAACAAGGAAAAAAATCAGAAATTTACACATCCAAAAACAGCCAGATCTGACAGAAAATCGTATTGAGAGGAAGTCCGACAACCAAGGAATTAAAGAAGATACATTCATCCAGTCTGGTGAGCCGAGAGGAGCAGGGCGGAGGGAGAGCACTTGACGACTCCGAGGCGAGCTGGTGAGCAGACGGCAGGACCGCGGTTGGAGGGGCGGTCCCCGCGTGGCTGCAGCACACCCAGATGGGGGGCCCAACTGAAGCACAGCCTGCGCCCGGCTCATCCGGACCCAGTGGGGCTGAGACTGGTGGACCCGGCAGGTCCACATTCTCGGGCAGACAGTCCGGGAGAGAAAGCAGGGCACAACCCATCAGCGCAGACTGGGAGCACCTGTGGGGGTGGAGTCAGCAGCGGGAGGAACTCCCAGCCTCATAGGAGAGTTCGCTGGGGAGACCCGCAGGGGATTGGAGCTGTGCAGCCCGTCCACCGAACCCGCAGCAACCCCCAGAGCCAGCGCAGAGGGGTTAGAATTGCTTGCAGGAGGTGCTGTGGGTGCGGAGAAGGCGCCATTGTGCGCTCAGGTCCCCCACAGGCTACATCACAGCACAACTACCGGGAGCTTCCATGCACAGGGGATCCCCAGGACTCTGCCCTCCTTACAGTAACAGGCTCACCGAGGGAAAAAAAAATGGCCCAAAGAAAGGAACAGATCAAAGCCCCAGAGCTAACCGACCAAGAGATAGCCAACTTATCAGATGCACAGTTCAAAACCCTTGTAATAAGGATGCTAACAGAATTCGACGAAAAATTATCGAAATTGCTTGAACAAATGAGGAGAGATCTGCAGGGAACCAATAGAGATAAGGAAACTGGGACTCAAATCAACAGAGTGGACCAGCAGAAAGAAAAAAACATCCAACCAGAAAAGAATGAAGAAACAAGAATTCAAAAAAATGGAGGAGGGGCTCAGAAACCTCCAGGACATCTGTAAATGTCCCAACATACGGATCATAGGGCTGCCAGAGGAGAAGAAGAAATCCAAGGAATTGAAAAATTATTTGAACACATAATGATGGAGAATTTCCCGAAGCTGGCGAAGGAAATAGACATTTGGGAAGTCCAGGAAGCTCAGAGAGTCCCAAAGAAGTTGGACCCAAAGAGGAACACACCAAGACACATCATAATTACATTACCCAAGATCAAAAATAAGGAAAGGATCCTAGGAGCAGCAAGAGAAAAGGAGGCAGTTACCTACAAAGGAATCCCCATAAGACTGTCAGCTGATTTCTCAAAGGAGACCTTGCAGGCAAGAAGGGGCTGGACAGAGGTGTTCCAAGTCATGAAAGGCAAGGACCTACATCCAAGAATACTCTACCCAGCAAAGATTTCATTTAGAATGGAAGGGCAGAGAAAGTGCTTTGCAGATAAGGTCAAGTTCAAGAA
>PVJI01005671.1:0-15474 GCA_004026765.1 Micronycteris hirsuta | reverse complement strand
AAGGTATGGAGGAATATCAACAGGGGAGTGGTAGGGGGAGAGGGTGGAAATGGGGCACAGAACAAGTAGCATAAATGGGAGGTAGACAACAGACAGGGGGAGGTTAGAATAGTATAGGAAGTACAGGAGCAGAAGGACTTATGTGTATGACCTATGGACAAAACTAAAGGGAGGGGAAAGGAGGGGTAAGGGGGTGGGGGGAAAGAAGGGGGGGAAAGTGGGACAACTGTAACAGCATAATCAATAAAATATAGTTAAAAAAAAGAAAAGAAGTATAATATAAAAAAATTTAAAAGAAAAAGATAAAATATTCAGAGAAATATAAATGGATATAGTAGGAAATATAATTCAGAAAAATAAAGATTAAGCTTGTAAAAAATGCTCACAACATATTATGGTGAAATAAAACCTAAAATACACAACAGCAATTATGGCTCATATTTCCTACATACTTGTTATGGGGCCAGATATTTGCTTGCGTATGTATATATATACACAAATAAATTTCATTTTACCCTACCTATACACAGCCTATGAAGAAACTACTATTATTATCTTCTCCATTTAAAAGATGGAAAAATTGAGGCTCAGAAACTTGCCAGTTCACATAATTAATAAATATGTGGTGTTAGACTCAAGTTTCTCTGATTCTAAATTTTGTTCCCAACCTACTGCTTTAGGATTTAGCACTTTCAAAAGATTCTGTTTAAAACATCCCAAAATGTCAGATAAATTTTTAAAAATAATTTTTCCTACATGTATCCTATAAGTATTTTCAGGCTCAACATCTGTTTTCTTATCAGAAATTAGTATGATTAAAATAAAAATTCATTAGTATATTATGCTTGAAAAGGATATTAATGCCCTTTCAAATCATGAACTTACACTTTAGCCTGCTTAGGAATCCTGTAAGTAGCAGGCACTATTTAAATAGCCCTGATTTTAAACTGGTGAGAACGGATAGATACCACATTTGATCTTTGAAATAAAGAACAAACAGTAACCAGAGAGGAGCAGGGAGAGGGATAACAGGAGATAATAGGGGAAGGGCCATGAAGGAACATGTATAAAGGATGCCAAAGTGGGGTAGGTTCGAGGGTGGGAGATGGGGATGGGGGGTAGGGGGCATCGTGGAGTGAAAATGGAGACAACTGTACTTGAACAACAATAAAAAATAAGTAAATAGCCCTGATTTGCTACCACTTTTCAAGTTCTTAACATGTTCGATCCTTGAAAAGTCAGAGCTGTTGTTTTAAAACAAATATGGTAGCTACATTTCTAAATATATTTTCAAACATGAAATTAAGAAAAATGTGCTGATACTATAAGAATAAATATTTCTAAAACTTGATGGCCTCATAAACACTAACTTAAAATTTCATACACTTAAAATTCGGCATTTAAGTCCATCATTTATACAAATAGAAAACATCAAAATGTATACATTTTTGTAGCCCTTTTCTTTTTTTAAAAATTTATTTTATTGATTATGCTATTACAGTTGTCCCATTCCCCCTCTCCCCGCTCTCTATTCCCCCCAACCCAGCACCCCTCACCCCAATCCCTGCCCTTTAGTTTTTGTCCATGTGTCATACACATAAGTTCTCTGGCTTCCACATTTCCTATACTATTCTTAACCTCCCCCTGTCCATTTTCTACCTACCATTTACACTACCTATTCTCTATACTTTCTCCTCCTCTCTCCCTCTCCCACTCCCCTGTTGATATCCCTCCATGACTTATATAAATCCCATTAACATTTCATATAATAAAGGCGGGGTGATGATGAACTCCTTGAACTTGGCCTTCTCTGTGAAGCACTTTATCTGCCCTTCCATTCTAAATGAAAGTTCTGGTGGATAGAGTATTCTTGGATGTAGGTCCTTGCCTTTCATGACTTGGTATAGTTCTTTCCAGCCCCTTCTTGCCTGCAAGGTCTCTTTTGAGAAATCAGCTGACAGTCTTTTGGGAACTCCTTTGTAGGTGATTGTCTCCTTTTCTCTTGCTGCTTCTAGGATTCTCTCCTTATTTTTAATCTTGGGTAATGTCTCGGTGTGTTCCTCTTTGGGCCCAACTTCTTTGGGACTCTCTGAGCTTCCTGGACTTCCTGGAAGTTTATTTCCTTCATCAGCTTGGGGAAGCTTGGGGAAGTTCTCCTTCATTATTTGTTCAAATAAGTTTTCAATCCCTTGGTCTTCCTCTTCTCCTTCTGGCACCCCTATAACCCAGATGTTGGGATGTTTAAGATGTCCCAGAGGTTCCTAAGCCTTTCCTCATTTTTTTGAAGTCTTGTTTCTTCATTCCTTTCCGGTTGAATGTTTTATCTTCCTCCTGGTCCACACCGTTGATTTGAATCTCAGTTTCCTTCCCATCACTATTGGTTCCTGTACATTTCCCCTCATTTCTCTTAGCATATTCTTCATATTTTCATCTAATTTATGACCAAATTCAACCAGTTCTGTGAGCATCCTGATTACCAGTGTTTTGAACTGTGCATCTGATAGGTTGGCTATCTCTTTGTGGCTTAGTTGTATTTTTTCTGGAGTTTTGATCTGCTCTTTCATTTGGGCCATCTCTCCCTTTCTCTGTGCACCTGTTACTTTAAGGGGCAGAGCCTTAGGTGTTCACCAGGGCGGGGTAACCCACGTCGTTGTGTTGTGATGCTGCCTGTGGGGGCAGGGCCTGAAAGAGAACAATGGCGCTTGCCCTGCTCCCCTCTGGCTCCCAGTCACCTTGCCCAACTCCCACAAGCAAATTGGGCCCCTCCATGCGGGTTCCTGGGTGGGTTGGCCTGTGCAGATCTAAGTCCCTGTGGGTCTCTCCAGTGAACTCTCCTGTGGTGCTGGGAGTTCCTCCCACTGCCACCTCAACCCCCACAGGTGTTTTCAATTGATGGTTTGAGGCTTTATTTCCCTGCGCTGGTGGGTTGTGCAGTCTGCTCCACTCCCCAGCTTTTCCTCCCAATCTATGTGCGTGTATGAGAAACTGCAGGGTCCAACAGTCTCGGCCTCACTGGGTCCGGGTTGGCCAGCCATGGGTTTTGTCAAGTGCACCAGCTGCAGGCCTCTCCAGGCAGCTGCAGCATGGCCCCCACTGCTCCACAAACTGCCCTCTCACTGTGCTCGCTCTGCCCCATGTCTTCTTTAACTTCTTGGTTATGGGACTTCCATACAGTTTGATTTTCTGTCAGATCTGGTTGTTTTTTGTTTTTAAATTATTGTTTTCCCTCTTTTCGTTGTGTGAGGAGGCACAGTGTGTCTATCTATGTCTCCATCTTGGCCAGAAGTCCCTGTAGCCCTTATTTTCTAACAAAGAAATATCACATACAACTTGGCCATTGAACAGGCATCAATAATTTCATTCACTGGAAAGCTGTGGGTATTCATAGATGTTTTTATCAAATGTGTATGTCGATTTCTGCATTCCATGTGTTGTCACTGTAAATAAGATACCATACTGTACTAAGCTGTAGTTGTATCTTGAATGATTTGAAATGTATTGGAGCTACTTACTGGCTCTCTTTCAAACAGCCCCAATGTAGTTAGGCTTTCTGAGTTCTTTTACCTGCATTTTATAGTGTTTTCATATCCTCAAATGGTTTCAGGCTGTCCGATCAATTTCTCCTCTTCTTTTGGAACTGCCCAAACTTTACCACCACCTGCTACTGTGAAAACATTTGTGGAAGAAAAATCACTAAAATAGCCTTATCTTAATTTTGTACAAAAATTTAATTGCCTCAGACAGTCTTTGAAAGGTACAGACTATGTGGCATCTACTTGAGCAAATCAGAAAACTCTTATTTTTGAGGTACTAGTCATATTCCAAACAAAATTTGTAAAGAAATGGTCACTAAGTGAACTGTTCCTGTATTTGTGTCTGGAGCAAAAGAGCACCCAGAACAGGATCTGGAACATGGTCACTGATCAAAGTGTATGAATCTCGTGTGTATGTATATGTGTATATGTAGATATGGGTTTTTTTCACATAGACTGAAAAGAGGACTGAAGGATGCACACCAAAATTAACCTGTCTAATAAATAGAGCATGAAGGGGACTGGGGGTAAAGAGAACTGTTACTTTTGCTTTACTTCCTTATGGATGAATTTTTTAGGTCATGCTTGAATTATTTATTTGTATAATTTACATTCAGGTTTATGCATCTAGACAGTCAATGAAATAAAAGCACCACAGATCATCTCCACACTGGATGGGGAGGTCTGTCTTCTTGCCACTTGTGAGCGCTACACAGCACACTGACCACCTATGAAGAGGACCCTAGCACATGCAGTGTAGTTGTGATCCAGACTGTGTTCCCTTTGTGATGGGCTGGCTGCATTCCTGGACCTCACCAGTGAAACACTAAAGAAATTGAATCTGTGGTAGGTCCAAGTCTATGGCCATAAAGGTCAGACAAGGCTATTCTTTTGTAGACATCTGGTTATTTTTTTTAAAAGAGATGGTTCAGGTCCAGCTCAGTGGCTCAGTTGGTTGGAGTATCATCCTGTACACCAAAAGATTGCAGGTTCCATTCCTGGTCCAGGCACTAGGTTGCAGGTTTGATCCAAGTTGGGGAACATACAGGAGACAACCAATCAATGTTTCTCTTCTCTCTCTCTCTCTCTCTCAGATCAGTGGAAATATGCCCTTGAGTAAGGATTGAGAGAGAGAGAGAGAGAGAGATGGTTTACAACATGTTTTTTGTCTTCTAGATAGCCTACAACTTGGCTTCTTTGATTCAGTTTTCACTTCTCTATCTATTCTGTGCATCATTGTGTTGTACATGTAGAACTGTGTTAAATTTAAGTTCACAAATACAGTACATTCATGTTTTAAATCGGTGCATGACCTTAGTCCTCCTTAGGCTTTTATCATCAGCCAATATTCCCACCATCACTCAACAAAAGAGTTTACAAAGGATCACGTAACTTGTTGTTTCTGTGTGACTATCTGAAGAACACAGGATGCTGAGGGTTGCTGAGTTGGGTAAGTCTCTTCTTGAGGTTTCTTATTAAAATGTTAAATGTAGTCAAATAAATGACTAAAATTGAAGCTATTTTCAATCAAGCTTTATGCTGCTTTTAATATATAAATTAAGAAGGAAATCAACTTTCATATAACTGCTTTAGACTATCCATGAATTTCTCTGGAAAGCCAACTTGGCAACTGCCAAGACTTACTGATGAACTATTAAAACACTACAAGCTGCTATGAACATTGGGTGCATAGCTTCTTTTGAATTGGAGTTTCAGGATTCTTAGGGTATAATCCCAGCAGTGGAATTGCTGGGTCAAAAGGCAGGTCCATTTTTAGTTTTCTGAGGAAATTCCATACTGTTTCCCACAGTAGTTTTGCCGGTCTGCATTCCCATCAACAGCGCACTAGGGTTCCCTTTTCTCCACAACTTCACCAGCATTTGTTGTTTGTTGATTTGTTTATGATGGCCATTCTGACTGGTGTGAAGTGGTATCTCATTGTTGTTTTCATTTGCAACTCTCTGATGGCTAGTGATGCTAAGCATCCTTTCATATGTCTCTGGGCCCTCTGTATGTCCTCCATGGAGAAATGTCTCTTCAGGTCCTTTGCCCATTTTTAAATTGGATTGTCTTCCTGGTATTGAGTCGTGTGAGTTCTTCATATATTTTGGAGATCAAACCCTTGTTTGAGGGATCATTGGCAAATATATTTTCCCATATGGTTGGTTCCCTTTTCATTTTGCTGATGTTTTCCTTAGCTGTACAGAAGCTTTCAAATTTGATGAAGTCCCATTTGTTTATTCTTTCCTTTTTGTCTCTTGTTCTAGGGAACATATCTGAAAATATTGCTGCATGGAATATCTGGATTTTTCCTGCCTATGTTCTCCTCTAGGACTTTTATTTAAGTCTTTTATTCATTTTGAGTATATTTTTGTGTATGGTATAAGTTGGTGGTCAAGTTTCTTTTTTTGTGTGTGTAGCTGTCCATATTGCCCAACACCATTTGTTGAACAGGCTATTTTTGCTCCTGCCCCCTTTGTTGAATATTAATTGGCCACAGAAACTTGGGTTTATTTCTGGGCTCTCTATTCTGTTCCATTGATCTATGTGTCTGTTCTTATGCCAGTACCAGACTGTTTTGATTACAATGGCCTTGTAATATAGTTTGATATCAGGCACTATGATCCCTCCTACTTTGCTCTTCTTTCTCAAAATTGCTACAGCTATTTGGGGTCGTTTATGTTTCCATATAAATTTTTGAAATGTTTGTTCTATATCTGTGAACAATACAAATATAGCAATGAAAGACAAATACCTACGATCTCACTTATAAGTGGAACCCAATCAACAAAACAAAGAAGCAAGCAAAATAGAACCAAAGGCATGGAAATAAAGAACAAACTGACAGTAACCAGAGGGGAGGGGGGGATAACGGGGGAAAGAAAGAGAAGGGTCAAGTCAAGGAACATGTATAAAGGACTTATGGACAAAGACAAGGGGTGGGGAGGGACTGAATGTGGGAAGTGGGGGGTGGGGCAGGGGAGAGTAATGGGGAAAAAATGGAGACAACTCTAATTGAACAACAATAAAAAATTAAAAAATAAAACAAAACTATAAGCTAATACTACTCACCATAAACACATACTGGGAAGATCTTTGGTATAGGGAAGAAATGAGCTCTGAGTCCTGGATACTAGTCCTAGTTCTTCCACCAATCAGTTTCCTCATCTATTGTAAAAAATGTGAGATTTGAGCTAGATGTCCTAAAAATCCCTTTTAGTCCTAACACTCCAATATTTAACATATTGAATTTTTCTGCCAAGTAGAAACCGTAATACATTAATATTTTTTCCACAGAATCCATAAAGAGCATCTTATTAATATTCATAGTAACAAAAATATTCTCTTTATATGTAATATTTGAGTCATAAACTGGGACAGTAGCTTGGAAAAGTTCACAAAACTGGCCTAATGAGAACAGTGACTAATTTTTGACTCTGGTTGCAGTATTCTATTCCACTATACTATCTTTGTTTTACTTTTGTTATATTCAGAAAGCAATATGTTTTTTTAAGATTTTATTTATTTTTTTAGAGAAAAGGAAAGGGGGGAACAAGAGAGGGAGAGAAACATTGATGTTCACACATTGATCAGTTGCTTCCCGCATGCCCCCAACTAGGTACCCGCCTCACCCTAGGCAATCCATACATGTACCAGGAATTGAATCCATGACCCTTTGGTATGCAGGATGGTGCCCAACCCACAGAGCCACACCACCCAGGACAGAAAGCAGTATGCTCTAAACCATCTCTCCCCCAATCAGCCAATTTGCTCTTCAATGTACTCAAAGCTCACCTGCTCATTTCTTACTGTGGAAATCTCCACAGAATTCTCTTCTCCCTTCAATTCTATCATCAGAAAAATTACCAATCATACTGTCAATCTGTTTCCTATGGGCATGCCTTAAGGTTCCAAATGCAATGTCTGTCTCATTTTTTATATCATTTCTATTAACTTCCTATATAAATTTCAACCCCATACAGAAGATCTGTTACTATCATCTCTAGCTTATACAGACCCAATTCCTCCAAGTACGAACTGGTTGAGAAGAACACCAGAGATTCGTTGTGTATTATAGGGAATTTCGTGCTCCCACAGTGGGGAATTGTAGCCCTATGTTTTCATGTCTAGTAAGAGCATGGTCTCTCGTGGAACATAAGTCGGCATGCAGGATCCACGAGTGGGGTAGCAGAATTTCCTGTGGGGAAATCAGGCTGGCATGTTCCTTAGATTTATTATTTTTTAAAAAGATTTTATTTATTTTTAGAGGAGAAGGGAGGGAGAAAGAGAGGGAGAGAAACAGCAATGTATGGTTGCCTCTCACATGGCCCCCACTGGGGACCTGGCCTGCAACACAGGCATGTGCCTCAACCGGGAATCAAACCGGGACCCTTTGGTTCCCAGCCCGCGCCCAATCCACAGAGCCACACCACCCAGAGCCCTTAGGTTTAAAAAATAAAACCTTGCTCTTGCTAAAAATCTCTCCCTAGGTCAAAAGAATAAATGCTAATGCACACCTAGCTTCCTCAAACCTGAGTTCAGCCCAAGTCTATTGTCTTACCATTTGCATATCTATCCTCTTGATGTGCTTATCTTGGGCGTCTACCACCTAATGTAAATCTACAGTTCATGCATAGTTAATGAAGATTATTCATATGTAAAGTGCCCAAGAAACGGCAATAAAAGGCCAGTGACACTCGGTTTGGGGCCTCTCCAAGATCATAATGGAGGGGACACGTGGTCCCGGAATTTCTAGTCCGTTGTAAAATTATGTGTAAAATTGTTTACACGCAGCCATGGCATATGAATCCTGCTGGCCAGAATTCGTGACAGTGATCATTTCTAGGATAGTTTTGGACCTTCCTCTCTCTGTGGTCTTTCTTGCATTCCCTTTTGGACTCCCAAGCTCTGGGTATTTGAAATCAATAAATAAAATTGGTTTCCCATGTTTGCCAAAGACTTGGCTTAAATGCCCTTCCTGCATTTCCCCACTCCAGGCTTCCCTGAGCAAAACATCCTGCCCTCATTGTGGTTTCCAAGACCTAAGTCCTATCTCTAACCTGTCTGACCAGAACCTCAACCAAGTGCACTTGCTCAAGTTTTCAGATTTGTCCTTAAAACCAGCAGACACACAGACATGTACAAGTTAATTCGACATGTACAAGTCAGAGGCCACACTCTGTTCCCCGTATCCAGGAAAGAAGCGGTGGGGTGTAACTTCTAACCTCCAATCAGTTCCAGCCAATAGCAAAGGTGAGGGAGGTGCTATCACCTACTACCAGGCACACTCATATCACAGTCTTTTTGTGACTCTACCTATCCCTGAAAAGAATTCAGAGAAAACTGGAGAAACTTCACAGTTTCCTATGCATGTAAAAACTACCATTTCCTATGCATAAAAAAACTGCCATGGATTCTCCAGAGTCCATGACTCTCACAAGTCAAAGGGCTAAAATAATCAGTCAGTATACTTTTGTAGCCACTCAATTTGTCAAAACACTTAAATTTTTCTGTACCACTTGGTGCCCTGAGCTCCCTCCTGTTTCACAGCCCAGCCAAGCCCCTTCTTCAGGACCCACACTGTCCCATCAACTAATGGATCAATGACTGGTACCCTAAAGGGTCCATCAGTTTCCTCTCTAGCACAGTAACAGCCTCAGTTCTGACGGGGATCGGTGGCTATGTAGTCAATGCCCAAAACGTCATGCCTCCTGGACATCACCATTGGCTCCCTTTAAGGATGACCCCCACCCCAGGCTAGTCTGTGCTTTTCCTGCTTTCCCCACTTTTCCCACTGGCCCTGGAAAACACAAGTGAATCTTGACAAGGAATAGAACTGGCACTTGCCACCACAGCAGGCAGCCTGCCAGCTCCTGTTCCTTCATGTCCTCTCTGGCAGAGCTGACCTGGAACACAGATGAGAGATGAAATGCCAATGGTAGTATCACTGGCACCCCAGCGGGTAAAGTCTGGTGCCCGTTTAACCCCTGATCAAAGGCTTTGACTATGCACCAATGATTCCACCAGAGTTGCCTGCATGTGGCCATTTGTGGGATCTGCAGCTTCCCCAGGATTTTGACCTAGACAGCCAGAAAGAGAGGTGCAAAAAGGCACATGCAACCAAAGCTACCTCTGGTTTTTGACCAGCCTCCTGACATATTTGAGACTCAGCCCTGGTGAAGAAGGTAATTGTTGATTGTGCCAAAAGGTGGGTCATTAGCTGATATGCCCTCAAATTCCAAATTAATATTTCATATTCAAGAGCCATCTTGCAATGACCCTTCACTCAGAGTGTATAAGAACTCTTGAATTTCTCAGCTATCTTAAGAATATTGGCTCTTATAGTGTCTTCTCACTATTTTTGTCCAAGACTTGACAGGTCAGCCCACAGGAGTATAGGTAGGGTTACGTAGGAATGTGGTAATAAGTCCATACAAATGGCAGTGGACTCTTGCTACTCATAGACAAACAAGGCCTTTTCTAATCAAGAAAAAGGGACGCTTGATCAAATAACATACTTGGGGACCTCACATCTCTGATAGATGGGTGCAGTTCAGTTCCTCCAGAATACAGAGAGAGGAACATGCCATGAGTCCATGAGAACCCCATCTGCCCTTGATAAATGCCAGTGCTTTTAGTAGGAGAACAAAAACAAAGACGGGGATACAAGGAACACTGGTTCTACCAGGACAAAGGTGGCCTTATGCACTAACATTTAGAGGGCCAATCATTTCAGACAGGATCACTATGCACAATCATTTCATGCTCAAAATTTTTTTGTTTCTTATAGCCTATGTATTAGACAGCTAAAAAAAACTCCATGATCAATAAAGACATGATCTAGAAACCAGGCAAAAACAAAGGTCACTCCATCCTGAGAGATGTTCCACCTCAAGACCTTTAACATGCTGGTCACCACTGAAACTCAAATAATCAAATTTGATCAACCAAGAGATGGTTAAACATAAACTACACTTGACCAAGGTCAGAGCCACCTTGGAGTGGCTCCCAAAGAACAGAATGCTGGGGGAGATGGAGGAGTTGCTATCAGAATGGCCAAGCGCCCTTATCAGTACAGTAAGCCCACAACACGCTTTATGACTCTGTCAAACCACTGATGGCTAGGCTGCCTCAGGCCACTCTAGGGACTCAATGAATATTACAAAATGTCTGGTGGCCCTCCAACTAACCAGAAAGATGGCCAAAGATATTTCTATCACTATCCTTGCTGTCAATATGCCCCATTCCAAACAGTGCTACTCAAAGTGTTATCTATGCTGCTGCCAGTCCCATAGTTTGCTGCTGGTCCACAACAAGGGAACTAAAATAACTGAGGGTAAGTTTTTAAAAACTTTTACAGTAATCTGACAGAATAATTTTTATGATGAATTTAATGATAAAATATTTGACTTTAAAAATTTTTTCCAGTAATTCACTTTTTTATACTTTACCAAAGCATGGGACTGTGACTGAATGAAAAATTTTAAAAACTTTTCTTTCATCAGAAACAATTTGAAAAGTACCTATCAAAAACAAATATGACTGCCCTGGCTGGTGTAGCTCGGTGGATTGAGTGTGGGCTGGGAACCAAACAGTCCCGTTTCGATTCCCAGTCAGGGCACATGCCTGGGTTGTGGGCCAGGTCCCCAGTGGGGGCCATGTGAGAGGCAACCATACATTGATGTTTCTTTCCCTCTCTGTCTCCCTCCCTTCCCCTCTAAAAATAAATAAATAAAATCTTAAAAAAAAAACCAAAAACCAAATATGACTATGATTCATTTCTGCTAACTCTTAAGTCATAGTTCATCAACATTGTGTATTCAGGCTCCTTGATATGGATTTGACTTCTCCTGTAGAGCAGTATCCCAACCAGTGTGCTTGGCAATGCCTCAAATGGGTGACAGGTAAGACCACTGAATGGAGCCTATGACAGGTAGAGTTCCTGAGCTATGGGACCATGTTACAGAACAAAATTCAACCAAGTACATTTGAATATCTAATTCGTTTTACTAAGTGTTTCGTGAATCGGTCTGCACCGCATCTAGCAGCTAGAAGGGCACTTTGATGAATTTTATAAAATGGAAGGTTCCCATAAATCTAAAGTGCGTGGGACTAGGAAGTTAAGAGTGGATTATGGATTACTTCAGGCAAGGTCACCTTCCCTTAGGAGAAAGGAGGGGATTTCTTGAGGCAGATGACCTAGTACTGACCATGGAATTCCGGACTCATCGGTTTAGAATTCCACTCCTGGGAAGGGCTGAAACTGCAATGAGGTTAGGTATTGGGTCTTGGTGGGGCTTAGCATGGTGACTCCATTTTGGGTCTGTTGTTTCTTCTTAGATGAGTAGCCTTGTCATATAATCCAGTTAATTCTACACATTTTGTTTTTTGTATCATAATATGGCAAAGGTTGAGAAGCACTGATGCCTGAAACTATCTCCCACTACATAAACACAAATTTTGTTTCAACAACAATGAAAAGACTGCTTTCCCACCCATACCTGAACATGTATTTCCTACACAGACATTTCCCCTGAACTCTAAATCCACTACATATTCAACATCTCCATTGGGATGTCTAGTAGGCATCTCACACTTAACATGTCCAAAAGTAAACACCTTTTTTTCTCTCCAAATATGCCCCTCCTACAATATATTATATCTTAGCAACTTCATCTTTTCCTGTCATACCCACAGATCAGCAAATCCTGTCAGCTCTGGCTTCAACAACTTCTCCTCACCTCTACTTTCATCCCCTGGTTGAAGTCACAATTATCTCTCACTTGGATTATGGCAAGAAATATCTAAACAGCTCTTGCTTCCACTCTTGCCTCTCTAAACTGATTCTTAAGACAGTGGCCAGAATTGACTGGCGCAACTTAAAACACAAGTTAGATCATATCATCCTTTGCTCAGAACTTGCCAGTAGCAGACCATCTCAAGAAGAATAAAGGCCTATGTTCCTTCAATAATTTCTAAGGCCTGTATTATCCAGTTTATTTGTCCTCTTTGGCTCTCTCTCCTACTTTGCTCTTTGCCCACTTGGCTCCAGACAAGCTGACCTCCTGCTATTCCTTCCCCATACCAAACCCAGTGCTACTTCATCAGGGCCCCCACTAGCAAGACTCTGGAATGCTCTTCAATCACTGTTCTCTTTGTTAATTCACTCTCTCACTTTCTTCAAGTCTCTGCTCTAATGTCACCTTATCATGTATGTAGCAGTGTTTTCCACACACATGTTAACACGCATGTTCCAGAATTTACGCCTTTTGAGCACAGCTCTGTGTAATCCCATGTGGACAAGTGTGGATCATGTCTGTGAAATGGGAATTCTCTAATGGGAATTTGGCAAAGATGTATCTTTAAAAATTCTGGCTTGCTGAGCCCTGCATATTATATTACCCTGGTCCTGTCTGCCACCAGACCTGAATTTACATCCTAATGCCCTGCTAATGAGTAAAACTATCCCTGTTCTGCTTAATCCCATGAATAATCAATCCAATGTAAATATGTCCTAAAGCCTCTAATAAAACCCCTGGCTAACCTACCCACGAGGCCTTTTCCTGAGATGGAGGAATTGGTCCCGTGGCCCCGGACTCTCCTTTCCCCGCGTGTCTCGGTATGAGATTCTTTCACGCATCAAGTTGCGCCGGTCACCCACGGGTTTCGGCAGGGACGAAACCCCCATGACACATGTAGGCCTTTACAGATCACTCCAGTTACAGTGGCACCCAGTTCCCAAGACCCACTGTCCTGCCTCATTTACACTGCTTCAACTTTCCCCACAGCACGTGTCAACTGACCTATTTGAGCCTTGTTTTATAGGTTTAGGGTCTGCTTCCATACAATGACTATGGGAGGATAGAGGCTTTTAGTTGGTGCACTGCTGTATCTCTATCACCTGGAACAATGGTATATAGTAGGTGCTCATGAAAT
The DNA here is from genome assembly GCA_004026765.1 of Micronycteris hirsuta. Lineage (NCBI taxonomy): Eukaryota > Metazoa > Chordata > Mammalia > Chiroptera > Phyllostomidae > Micronycteris > Micronycteris hirsuta. Next base: position 2,005 of record PVJI01005671.1, on the reverse strand, counting down.
ACTGTTGAGTGAATAAATACATATGTGACTGAATGCATTACTGTCTCCTACCTCTGAGCCTTTGGGCCGATAGGCCCTGTTCTCATACTCTCCCTTGCTAAATCCTACTTTCAGTCAAGGCTTAAGCATCAACTCCTCCAGCAAGCCTTCACTGAACCTTGTCCTCCATGTTTAACTTACTGACCACTAATCCAGTAATTGAACAATGGAAAATATTTTACTACCTCTTCTCTCTGCTGGTTCACATTTCTCAACCACAGTCTTCCAATCAGGAAATACCACTCCACCCCTAGTACCTACAAGCTTCCACCAGGATGTCCCTTCTTCCCCAAGCACTTCTACTACGTATCTTCATAGATTGTCCCAAAAGTTAAGATTCGCCTGATGCACCTGGGAAAACAGAAAGTGTTCTCATATGGACTAGGCAGAATCTTGGTTGTTTTCCATACTTTCCATGCTCTTATGACTGCCAAATGCTGGAAGGTTTCTGCCTGAGCCTATTCAAAGTCAATTGCAATGTATATCTATCAGGAATTTCATACTATACTTGGCCTGTGAAAATGCTAGTCCTCCATTCTATAAATTGGCCAAGCCCAGACAACCTGAAATAAAGGCACGGTAAATTACAGATATTTTCCCAAGCTTATTCCCTGTCTACCAACCCCACCATGACCAACCTCCACTCCATATTTTTCAAGGACAAACAATATAAAACCCTTGTTCAAGGTAAGGAAGGCAGACAGAAAGCCTCTAGTTCAATAGTCTACCTTAAAATAAGTCTACCTGCCACCCCTCCACATACACCAAGAAATGATACAGCTAACATCCAGTAAAGCAAGCATGAAGCATTTCAATACCACTCTGACAATCTCCTGGATTATCCCTGTATTCACCCATTACTCAGTTCCTGGCTTTTTCTTTTTTTTATCCTCAACCAAGGTCATGCCTATTTCTCTTTTGGCTATGCAGTTGTATTTTTTTATTTAATTATATTTTATTGATTATGCTATTACAGTTGTCCCAATTTTCCCCATTTGCCCCCCTCGACCCAGCATGCCCTACCTCTTCAGGCAATCTCCACACCTTTGTTCTGTCCGTAGGTCATGGGTGTAAGTTCTTTGGCCACTCCATTCCCTATCCTGTATTTTACATCCACATGACTATTCTGTAATTACCTATTTGTTCTTTTTTTTTAAGATTTTATTTTTAGACATAGGGGAGAAAGGAAGAGGGAGAGAAACATTAATGTGTGCTTGCCTCTCACACACCCCCTACTAGGGACCTGGCCTGCCACCCAGGTATGGGCCCTGATCTGGGAATTGAACTGGTGAACCTTTGGTTTGTAGGCCAGTGCTCAATCCACTGAGCCACATCAGCCAGGGCTTATACTTCTTAATACCCCCACTTCTCTACCCATTACCTCAACCCCCCCTTCTATCTTGCAACCATCAAAACACTGTCTGTATCCATGATTCAGCCTCTGTTCTTGTTTACTTAGTATGTTTTTTAGATTCAATTGTTGGCAGATATGTATTTATTGCCATTTTATGGTTCATATTTTAGTTATTTTTCTTCTTAAGTACCTTTAACATTTCATAAAATAATGGTATGGAGCCAAGGCACACCAGCTGGGAGCCAACAGCCAGGGCTGAGCAGGTGCTGCATTGAGGGACAGTGAGGTCCACACCCAGGGCCCTGAGCCAGCTGCCATAAGTAGATCCTGAATTGATGCCAAGCCCATGGGACCCCTGATTTTGTTCTGAGTTCTATTGCCACAGCTGACCTGTGGCCTGGATGGAGTCGCTTGAGCAAGCAGGAGAGGGGGAGAGGAGAGAGGAAAAAGGAGCTGACACCTGGGCACAGGGAATGGGCAGGCCATGTCCACTTGGGTTCCCACCAGCAGCGTGTTTCTACCAGCAGCTCTGTCTACCCTCTTAGCTGTTCACTCTCTCAGCCATGTACAGCATGTATCGAGTGCCTACTCTATGCTTGTACTGTGCTGCCT
>PVJI01005670.1:0-94022 GCA_004026765.1 Micronycteris hirsuta | reverse complement strand
TTTGCCCATTTCATGATGTGTGATTTGCAAGCACCTGACCACACCATGATGAATGCTCGGCACGTTTGATCAAAAATGTCATAATCCCCCATGCCCCATCCTCCCCGTTCACCTGATCTTGCCACCCCCACCTCCAAGTGATTTTTTTGGTTTCCCTGAATGAAAAAAAAAAAAAAATCCTCAAAGGGAAATGTTTTGCGGAAGTGGAAGAGGCAAAACAAAGGGAGGAATGCAGAAGCACTAAAAGGCATCAAAATCGATGAATTCAAAAACTGTTTTGAGCAGTAGAAAAAATGTCTTCACAGGTATAGTGCATCAAATAGAGAGTACTTTGAAGATGACTTAACATTTAAACATGTGAGGATAAACACATATTTTTTATAAATTCCATTTGGGTGGCCCCCCTAGTATTTTTGGCTGTCACATCTTTGATTATAATACAGAGCAAGAACCAAAAGATGTTTGTGAAGTGTACTATTTTATTTGAATCTTTGGATACTTAAAGCTTCACTTTAAATAAAAGATGCAAAGTCCTGCATTACTAATTACAATAGCATGGTTTTCATTTTTCATTACTCATACTTGCATCACAGATGGTATCTATTTTGATGAAATTATGGTTTTGTAAGAAAAACAAGTTGCCAGTTACTGAAATTAAATTAAAGGGTAATATATTTTACTTTATCAGTCTTAGCATAAGGTCTGAAATAAAACCCCACTCCAAAATTATTTAAGATAATTTAAAAGTTAATTTAATTTTCTATAAAAATGCAAAGATTTTATAAAGTAAAAGAAAGATAATCTCTGTATGAAAAGTCTAAATATTGATGAGAATAATTTGAAGGATAAAAATGGATAGATGCCACTAGGGATTAGAAATCAGTAATATTTGAGATATAAAATCTTAATTGCATTTCAAACTTTTAATCTTGAAAATTTGTATCTAAAATTTTTATAGTTTAATTCAGATCTGATACTTGAAAGTAATTAATAATGCTATAAAACTAGATTTAAGCATAACCTTATTTGAATAAATGTATCACAAAGAAGTTCAAAACAAAGAGAAAAGATTTCATGTTCTAACTATTAAATATGAGTATGCAGAAAGAGTTTAAACAAATATCATAGTAGGTTCTATAAAGCCACATTTGTTTAATTACATGTCTGCCTTATTTTTTCAACCTTTTGTTTCTGAGCTATTATATCCGTTCTTAACCTTAATTGATCACTGATTGCGAACTGAGAATACGAAGCTTGTTTTGCTCGCAGCCTAAGAATAGAGGCTATAATTACCAAGCAGGGATTGTTAAGGCAATGCCCTAATTACTGCCACCCGAAGGCCAACTGTACAGTTTCAAATCCGAGGGTTTAGATTCTTGCCATTATGAAAGGGAAAGCAACCTACAATTATCTGCCCAAGAAACATATGAACTCGACTCCGCCAAAGTAATATTGATAAAGACAAGAAGATGTGTGGCATTGTCTTTTTCTTTCCTGTGTCAGAGGTTCATCTGAGCTTTGCTTTTGAAATGAGACGTATCCAATCCATTTAATAAAAATAAAACCCACCAGTTACAAGGGAGTAGGCAAAGTGTTGTATAAAAGAATATAAAAGGTGAAAATCAATTTTTGTCTTTAGCAGCCACATAACGAATAGGTCTTTTCAGACCTGCTTGAAAATTGAAACAGTGAGAAAAATACAATGAAGAAGCTTAGAGATATAGAAATCTTGCTAAAAGAAATGGGTACTTAAGTTTCATGGTTTTGGCATATTTGTATCAACAACCTGTAAATGCAAAATACTTGAATATTCTGAATTGTAATGAAATAAATATCTTAAAAACTAAAGAAGTTCTAAAAGATTTTAAATTTTGAAATATTTGATAAGAACTTAAAGGCATACATCTTGATGATACGTAAATGTCACCTACCTTTGAGAAGGCTGGCATCGTTTAAAATGCAACACGTTGAATTCCAAATGGACTATATTCCCAAATCGAGCCAAAAGCACCTGAAAAGACAAACCCAGAGTTGTAATGCCAATTTTGGTTTTCTAATATATATTTATTTTAAAATCTGAGCATTTTCCATTTACTTAAAAACTGCAAAGAGAGTCTAGAGTTCTTGTATATCCCACATTCAATTTATCTTATTGGTTGGCATTTTATATTTCATTTTTTAAATTATTTTACTGCTCTTCAATTACAGTTGTCTGCATTTACTCCCCACCACTCCCCACCACCCCAGCCAAACCCTCCTCCCTCCCTTGCTTCCACCCTCCCCCCAGGTTTCTTCATGAGTCCTTCACAGTTGTTCCTGAAAACCCTTCTCCTCTTCCCCTTGTTATCCCCTCCCACCTCCCCTCAATTTTGATAATTTTGATGCGTGCATTCAAAGGAACCGACGTTGATAAAATTTTTTTCTGATTTCAGTAATTTTTCTCCTAATGTTCCTTTTCTGTTCCAATTATCCAATTGAATTTTGCCTTCATATCTGCTCAGCCACCTCTGAACAATGATTGTTTCTCAGAGTTTTCTTGTTTTGATGACCTTGAAGGTTTTGAAATGCAATGATCAAAATGCCCCTCAAGTAGATTTTGCTTTACTTTTTCTCATGATTAGACATGGGATAAAGGGCATGGAAGATCTAATTTTTTTATTAGGCTGATTTTTAGAGGAAGGTCACAGAAGTAGTGGCATTCTCAGACCTTCATATTAAGGATGCGTGTCACCAGCATGACATTTGCTCTTTCTTCCATACTATGCCTCTGGAAGCAAGTCACCAAACACAGCCCACACTCAGGGGTTGGCTGGGAGTTAAACAACAACTATTTAAGGAAAAAGATATCTACAATGTTTATTTGAAATTCCTCTGCAAGACAGATTTCTCTATTCTTCCCATCTGCTTATTTCCTTGTTTGTGTATACAATTTAGTCACTCACTCATTCATTCTCTCATTCAGTAATTTATGTATAGAAACCTAAACTCATAGATATTATTTTGTATTTTGTGTTATAGTCCAATACTACATTATTTAGTTTTCTCACATATTGTTCCAGCTTTGGCCTTTATGAGCTTTTTCACTTGGCTGTGCAGCCTTTTAACATACTATACTAATTTGTTTATTCCTGACATGCTGTCAATACAAATAGTTCATGTTCATCTTATGTATTCCCAGACTCAGACCTATACTCAACCGTGCCTCAGGATTTCTGATTCCTTTTACTGGAGAACGGTATTAAAAACCCATACCTGAGCACTAAGTGTGCTCCTTGCTACTGAGGTGCCATTGATTCTAAGCCTCTCAGTGGACTGAGCTAGGAAAGACATCTATTTATTGTAATGTGTACACACATACTTATAATTATTTCTATTAAGGTAAGCATTATTTCATACTGATATTGCTGACTATAACCCCACAATATATTTCAAATAAACAGCATCTTATGTTTAATAGAGTACATTATTGAAAACATACCTTACATTTCTGTGTGAAAAAATATATCAGGATTAATTATTAAAAGATGCCCACACCAATGGGAAAATAGGTGCCTTGTATCAGATGCTAAGGAACCTTTATGAAAGTCAATGGAAATGTATCATCATAATTCCTACTAAAGTTCATCATGCTTAACAAAGGAAAACAGTGTTACATATTGTCTTCATACAACCACAACTTACTGCTTGTTTTTTGTCAGGTGTTATACATTGAAACAACAAAAGGAGCATGAGGAAATGCGTTACTTAATAAGAAGAAATATATTTTCCTCTGCTGATGCATCCTAATACTATGTCCAAGTTTTCATATGGTTAGATTTTTTAAAAAAAGACAGAGTTGTGTCAATTGCATCTTTTTACAAAATTGCATCTTAATGACTTTATAGCATAATTAAAATGAATATTTACATGTGAGCCATCATATCTAAATGATAAACAGACTGCTTAGAAGTAATTATCATCATTTTATCATTAAAATTGCGTGGAAATTATAGATAGTAGACTAGTGGGATATTCCATATAAGGTAACTGTTTTGTTATTCTTGAAGTAAAATCAGCAACATATTTCATTTTCTGTTATTCTGAGGTTGCAGACTGCATGTTTGGGTTCCCCCCAGATTTCATATGTTAAAACCCTGATCCTCACTGTGATAGTATTTAGCGAGCAGGCCTTTGGAAGTTAATTAAATTAGGAGGGTGGGGCCCTCCAGCTGGAGTTAGTGCTACTATAAGATAAGATATGAGAAAGTTTGCTTCTCTCTGTTCCATGCCCTGTGGGAAGACAAGGAGAAGACAGCTATGGCAATCCAGGACCTGGGCCCTCACCAAGAACTGAATCTGCTGGCACCATGATCATGGACTTCCCAGCCTCTACAACTGTGGGAAATGAAATGTGTGCTGTTTCAAACACCCAGTCTATTGTACTTTGTTATAGCAGTGCAAGCAAATTCAAACATCGGATAAGCAATAAAGGGTTACCAGTCTAAAAACATCTTTAAGATTAAAAATTATTAACATAAGAAATAAGTTCAAAAGAAATTCTGAGCTATTACATACCTTAAAACTACATTATAAATTTTGGTGAAAATGCACCGAAATGTGCATCAGTTTCCTTTGTCTCTGGTGAGAAATTACCACAAAAGTAGTTAGTGGTCGAAAGCGATAGAAATGTATTCTTTCACAGGCATGGAGGTCAGATGTCCGAAATCAGAATGGCTGGGCAGTCCTCCATCAGAGGGTGTAGGAAAGATTCAATTCCTTGCCTTGTTTAACTTCCAGTGACTGCCAGCACGCTTTGCCTTGTGGCCCAATTATTCCAAACTTCAACACTAACAGTTTCAAATCTCTAGGTCTCTGTAACAATTCTTCCTCCTCTGGGTGTGCTAATCTCCCTGCCCTTCTCACCTGGAAGAATATATGTGATTGCATTTTGGACCCACCCAGATTCCAGGAAAATCACTCCATTTAAAGATCCTTAATTTAATCACATCTGCAAAGACGCTTTTTTGCCATATAAGGCAAGATTCACAGGTTTCATAAATTAGGACATGGCTGTATTTTGAGACTATTTTTCAGTCTACCAAGGACCACCTTATACATTTCCTTCCTTTCTCCTTCTACAGAAGGAAAAAAGTGCTGGAATAAAGTAACTTCTTAACGAAAGTGTGCATAGACCAGGCAGCATTAGGAATATAATCAAAGGCAATAAAAAAGTGTTTAAAAATACTGTTCAAGACAATATAGGACTAGAATAATCTTAACTTGCTTAGTAAGATGGATATTACTTAATAGTGCAACTTGAATAATTGATTATGTCTCTTCTTTGCTAACTAACTAGGACCATTGATCACCCACGATTATATCTTGGAAGCTGAAAAAAGAATACAGAACTGAAGTTTCAAAATTATGGCTTCATACTCTTTAGAAAAATCTTAATTAAGCAAACCTTTAGAAAAAAGGTGAAGGGAACACCTTATAAATTCTAAAGCACACTATGTGGTAAATTTGCTGGTACAGTATCTCTTTTATCTGGTCAATTTTCAAGGGAACTTGACATTAGAAAGATATTAGCAATAAAGTAAGAGGAGGGAAAACTGATATGTCAGGAAATTATCAGAGACAGATAAGGGCATGGGTAGCCCAGTAGGATTTAATTCCCAGCATTATTAAGGGAATACAGACCTCAGGTCCCATGATCTAGCAGGGGTGTCAAATTTATTTTCACAAGGGACCACATCAGCCTCACAGTTGCCTTCAAAGGGCCAAAATAATTTTAGGACTATATAAATATAATTACTCCTTAACTGTTAAGGAGTTGAAATTACATTCAGCCCTCTGAAGACAACCGTGAGGCTAATGGGGCTCTGATGAAAATGAGTTTGACACCCCTGCTCTAAAGGATCTAAGAATAAGATACTTGCGTGCAACATGTAGGTAGAAAAGGTTGCCTCATCAGTGGAATTGGAATTAGAAACAACTTCTGGCCACCAATTCTTTTTTTTTAAAGATTTTATTTATTTTTAGACAGAGGGGAAGGGATGGAGACAGAGAGGGAGAGAAATAGCAATGTATGGTTGCTCCTCACATGGCCCTCACGGGGGACCTGGCCCACAACCCAGGCATGTGCCCTGACTGAGAATCGAACTGGGATCCTTTGGTTCCCAGCCCACGCTCAATCCACTGAGCTACACCAGCCAGGGCTGGCCACCAATTCTTAATAGCTATGTAAATACCGAATGCTCATCAGTGGCCATAGATGAAGAAGGCATCATCCCTAAGAAAGCACATGGCAAATGTGAACCTCATGTATGCATGAGTCTTCGATTTATGGATATATATGGTAAGGAGACTCCAACCCAAAATGTAAAACCAGTCATGTCTCAACTGAGCAAATCTGAGAAAATATCTTCAAAAATGTCTTGAAGAGATTAATTCACAATCTAAGACACTAAACTCATAATAGGGAGGAAAATTAAGAGACAACAAAACACTATAATGAAAGTCAGCAAAAGTAATGAAACAGAAAATTTATTTCTTAAAAACTTGACATTGTAGCCCTGGCTGGCATAGCTCAGTGGATTGAGCACGGGCTGGAAACCAAAGGGTCACCAGTTCGATTTCCAGTCAGGGCACATGCCTGGGTTGCAGGCCAGGTCCCCAGTGAGGGCCATGCGAGAGGCAACCATGCATTGCTGTTTCTGTCCCTCTCTGACTCCCTCCCTTCCCCTCTCTCTAAAAATAAAAAATAAATAAATAAATAAAATAAAATCTTAAAAAAAAACTAGATATTGTAGAACAATCTGTAAAATACCTATAATAAATATAATAAATATATTTAAAGTCTTCCAACTTAAAAGAAGAAAGTAAATTTATAAGGTAGTAACATGTCAGAAAAACAATAAATTGGACAAAAAAAGCTATAAGAATTATAGAAAGATGATAGATAGATAGATATACAGATACAGATAATTCGAGAAGGGGTTTTATGGGTTTTGTCTGGCTAATCCCAATACTCATTTGAAAGAGCAAATCCAAAAAGTACATAAACTATGTATAAAATGAAAATGTTTTCCCTATCAGATGTCATAATTTTATAAAATTACAGAAGAAAATACTGTATTGTCGTTGGAACAGTAGAGCCCCGCAGATCCACATAGGATGGGGGAAAACTGACACCTACACCTACACATGCTTGGAAACTTGATATACGAAAGAAATGGCCTCAAAATTAACGAGAAAAAGACAGGTTATTAAATAAATGGTGATGGAACATTTTGCTATGCAGATACACAAATGATAGTTGATTTCCTTTATTATATCATTCATAAAATAACTTTCAGATGTATAAAGAAGTAATGGCTTAAAAATGTAAAAAATACAGAATATTTTCATGAAAAAATGCAAAATCTTTCTTTACACAAAATATTAAAAGCATAAACCAAAAATATGATATTTTTTTAATTTTTTAATTTTTTTTTACTTTATTGTTGTTCAATTACGGTTGTCTGCATACTCTCCCCTCCCCTCCCCCTCCAATTCCACCTCCCTTCTCTGCCTCCCTCCCCACTCTTGGTTCTGTCCATGTGTCCTCATTGTGGTTCCTGAAAACCCTTCTCCCCATTGTCCCCTCCCCTTCCCCCGTGGCTATTGTTAGACTGTTTTTAATTTCAATGTCTCTGGTTAAGTTTTGCTTGCTTTTTGATTTTGTTGATTATGATCCAGTTAAAGGTGAGATCATATGGTATTTGTCCCTCACCGCCTGGCTTACTTCACTTAGCATAATGCTCTCCAGTTCCATCCATGCTGTTGCAAAGGGTATAAGCTCCTTCTTCCTTTCTGCTGTGTAGAATTCCATTGTGTAAATGTACCATAGTTTCTTGATTCACTCATTTGTAGATGGGCGCTTAGGTTGTTTCCAGCACTTGGCTATTGTGAATTTTGCTTCAAAATTAATATTCACAAATCACAGAAAAAGCTATGCCAGTGACTAAGAAGATTTTTACATGGAACAAAGTGAAGACTATAGATTATATCATGTGCTATAATTCATCAAATATTGAATTTACCATGTTATAAGCTGAATATTTATAAAAGAGGAAATTAGAACCTCCAATATGCATATAAAGAAAGATTCTACATCTGTCATTACCAGGGTAATGCAAAATACAACAACAATGACATATAATTTCATATTCAATCAGATTGGCAAAAATTTAATTAAATAGAATGCCTGAAATTAACAATGATTAACAAGCATATGGTGTGATGGAAACTTTCACTTAGTGGTGCAAGTGGACACGGATAGAACTGCTTTGAGGAAGCATTTGGCGATATCTAGTAAATGTGAAAACGCATGTACTTTCTGCCCCTGCAGTTCCACTCTTAGACAAAATTTTGCACAGGTGATCAAAGATATGCACAAAAATGTTTACTATAGCTTTGTTTAAATTACTAATACAATTGAAATTTTTTAAAGAAGCATTTGACTCAGAACATTTGCAAGTACAACTAAGTGTTGGACATAACTATTTCAACTATTAAATTTATGAAACTATTTTTCTAATATTTTATTGTAAATATATTAACTACTTGGACATTTATATGTCTATCTATAATTGTACATGGTACAGGGTCCGTGTGTGTGTGTTGAGTATGCATATTGTCAAATAAGGAGAGTAAAGATTTGCTTTTTTATATTATGACAAAAATTGACCATCATACCTAACTTCATCAAGAGGAACGATCACAAAAACAAATCAATATCACTAAAGTGAGTTATGGATACATAAATATTTGAAAACACAGTGGGCCATCACCGTGAACTTGAACGAGAGAGGACACCACTAGAGCCTGGAGGAATTCAGTGAAGGCTGAACAGCAGGAGACAAAATGAGAGCAGACGTCCATTTTATCCGTAAAGAGGGTATATCAAAACATTACACACACGTTTTTCATGTTCTTCTACCTGTGTGTGGCATAAAGATAAATCCCCTTATAATTAGCCTACCGACTTCACTGCAGGGTAGTGATAAAGGTGTAGAGCAACGAAAACAAATGGCCCCAGAAATGTGTAAGCCAAGGGAAATGTCAAAAAAAAAAACAAGTAGCAGCCACGCTGCAACAAGGCCCAGGGCACTGGTTCGAGTAAGCACAGTCTTGCATGACCACAATCTGTGAGGGCCTTTCAGCTGTGGTGAGAAAACCCAGGACTAATGTCAGCGGAGGGCAAGCAGTTATCAGAAGCTGGGTGAAAGGCCTCACTGCAAAAATTGCAACTTGGGCACAGACATAGATCTCATTTTCAATGTCCCTACCACATTGAAAAGGATTTGAAAAAGAGATAAAACCTGTATTAATGCTGGAATCAGAAGCAGGTGTCTGGCAAAATAGGAGATGTGCCTATTTCAAGAATAATCCCAAAACATTTGTTATAATTTCCTGCCTCCAAAAAATGTTATGAAAGAAAATAGGTAGAATATTCTAGAATTATAAGATTGAGAAACTGATGTTCATCTGTGGAGCATGCCAGTTAGAATTCCTTTAAAGTTTTTGTTGCCCCAGCTTTTAAAAGCAGCCACACTGTGTGGTCCACTAACAAACCACAACCAAAGCAAATGGAACAAATGCAGGCAGCCAGGCTCCCTCCTGATGCATCTGAATATTACTGGGGAAGGAGGTTCAATAAAAACAAAACAAACAAACAAAAAAAAATAGATATGGCAGGTTGGATACAGATGCAGGAAAAAAAAAAGTATTGACACGTTTTCTTCTACGTTAAAGATCAAAATGATGTATAGTTTGTACTTTGATTACTGTGTCTTTCAAAATCTTAAACTTCCTAATAGCAATATAAATGTATTTATTCAGATTGGTTATTTGCATTTCTATCTCATTAATATATTTCCTGTATTTCATTCATGTGAATTTATGGGAAGTCATTTTGGCATTAAAGGAGCATATAGTTAGGATCAGATATTAATATTTATTGAGCTGAATGACACAGTTTTATCCCTCCAGGTCTCCTCTGTTATTTTAAAAGACCAGAGAAAGACAGAGACTAGATTCATTTTGTTTGTTTGTTTTCCAAGCCTTGTGTCCACAATTTATTCTAATTTTCATTCAGCAAACTATTAAGTACAAATTAGATACAGTGGGAAAATAAATTAGATATATTTTTTCTCCTGAGGTTATGTACAAAATCAACGATAAAATTGATGCATAAAAAACGTTTGAAATACAATATTCAAGTCAAATAACAGAACTTCCATTGAGGCACAATGATGAAGAAACGAACCAAAGCAGCCAAAGTAATTACATTTTTCACAAATGTTTCAACATTTGAAGTAGATCTTTAAGAAAATTAGTAATTTTGCAAGGAAATAAAAATGAGAGTGGGTTTTAGAAGGCAGAAATAGTGGCAAAAGTGTAGAGATCATAGAGATCTGAGGATCAAAGTACCTTTGAGGATGGTTTCAAAATAAAGCAAATGCTGAATCCAGTAAAGCCAAGTGAACATAAGATGCCCTGATCTGCTGTCATAAATTGGGAAGGACACCAGGCCGTTCAATTATCTTAAACCGCCCTGGGCCCACATGGAGCCATGGTACCACAATCCAGCAGTTATCTATTCCTTTGTCTTTACCTTGCCCTTTGTTTCTCTGTTTTCATTTTACCAGAATCTAAGCAACGACTATGGATACTCTTTCCTGTTTCTACAACCAAGGTTAAGGGGACTGGGCGAGAAAATATCTTACAGATGTCTGACATCAGACCTCAGGTGGGCCCTCCATGCTCTTAGTACATTTTAAATGGTATTTTTATTTACTTTGATGATCTTCTCTACAGCATCTCTTTACAGATCCCTCACTAGGGTGTACAGGATTCAGGCAGGTATATTTGTGGCCCCTCTCCATATAAACCACTTGATTAAAATCTGTACTACAGCATCCACAGGCTCATCTGAGGTCTAGTGATTTGTCGATGGAGACAAGGGAGAGGATAAGGGTAGCAAAGTGGTACTAAGGTATTGTATGTGCTTGTTGCCCAAACAGTGCATGCAAAGATGCTTCCTGGTGACAAGGCACCATGTCTTCCCATTCAGGTCCAGAGCCAGCTCTGTGTCTGTGTGCTTTGCTGTCAAATGCACCATTACTGGCTAATTCTGCATGTTCCGTCACAGCAAAGAGGTGGTATCGATTTTATTACTAACAATACCCCTCCGCAGTCTGTATGGAAACACTGTACAGTTGCCTCTGGCATGACGTGGGGGTTGGGGCTCTGGTCTTCAGTCCGTGAGTAACTTTGATCCCATAGTAATCAACACTTTGAATCCTCACATTCAGTCAACCCAGATCCCAAACTGTCTTTTCTCATTCCCTAACAAGTATTCTGCACCACAGATCTAAAATATGTTTTTTTAATATTGGATTTATTTTTATTTTTGTACTGTTGTTCAAGTATAGTTGTCTTCATTTACCCCCCACCACTCCCTCCCCGCCCCAGCCATCCTTCCCTCCCTCCCCTGCTTCCACCCTCCCCCACCTTGGTTTTCAACCCAAGTGTGGTTGAAGCCATGGGATGCAAAAGGCAGGGAACGGGAAGGGCCAACTGCTTTTATTGAAAAAAAAAAAATGTATGTAAGTGAAACTGCATAGTTCAAATCCCTGTGGTTCAAGGGGCAGCTATAGATCTTTTGGTCTTTGCAATTCTTCGATGGTACTTTTTAAATGAAGTTTATAGCATTTCTCCTCCTTTGTCTAGGAATATTGACTCTGACTGACTTTCTCAAAACATGTCTGTAATTTGATAGTGACAATGAATGCAGTTTTTTTTCTGGATTAGGCAGAAAAACAGGAGAGACCTTTTTTTTTTTTTTTCCTGGAAATGTTAATTTGCTATTTTAACTTTTAGAGAATAAACATAGAACATTATATCTTTCAGTGATGACTTTGCTTGGACTAGGAAAATCATAATCCTGTGTTGACCTCATCCTCGACTTCTCATCCTGTTCCAGCACAAGACGATGGATGAGGACTGTGGCAGGGGAAGAGCGTAAGTCTTATTGGCACAAGGAGTGCCTGTCCCGTATTCAACAGAGCATCAGACTAACCCAGGTTGCGTGTGTCATCACACTGACTGGAAGCAAGAGAGAAAGAAAGCACAATAAGCAGGAGCACCCATTGTTATTACTGAGCAACAACCTTTGAAGCCCTAGAAATGCCTGACATGAGGCCAAGGCCTTGCCTAGCATGAGGTGACTTTCTCGGGTGCCAGTGTCCAGGGACACACTATGCTAAGATGGCTTTATCAATGACAGTTATTTTATGCCACCAGCAGGAGACAGAAAATTTTGAAGTAGATGATTTTTGGAGCTTGGTCTCAGGTGGAACAAGAATGCGTGTGTCTGGTATTGGCTAAGTGTCAGCCTTGGCTAGGCCCAGACATTGAAGGGAGAGACGTAGGGCTAAGAGCAGCCTCCAACTCTTGCCCAAAGCTGAGGCTGTACTGCTCAACTTTACCTAGTCGTGTTTTCTTTTCAGTATCTATATCTTCAACACCACCATTATTATCCTTTAAAGTTCAAGTTGATTTCTATGTTAATGTGAACCCTGAATATCTGAAGCGGAGTGGGCAGGGCAGGGGAGAGCGTTGTGGAGAAAATGGGGACAACTGTAGTTGAACATCAATAAACACAGAATAAGATGGAATTTCCTTGCCTTCAACTTAATATTCAACTCGAACCATAACTTCCCTGTATTCATATTCATTCAATTATTTCTGTCAAACTACAGTAATAGTAAACTTTCCCATCAGAATAATTGAGTGTTTAATGTTACAGGGCATTGTTTTATTGTACATATGTACAGATGAAACATCATTTTCATTATTGTATATATACACATATATGTATATAAACATGTATATATGTATATGTATGTGTGTTTATATACCTGTATCATCTCGATCATGAAGTTGTGGCGAGGTTAAAATGTAATATAATCATTTTGTAAATTACAGTCTGAGGTATAGAACACCCAATATTATACATGTAGCAGATTTGTACTTATATAATAATAGGCTTTTTTTTCTTTTCTGATTTAAGAAACATAAAAATGTTACTCTTTCAAAGTTTACCTTCTACTGTGAGAAAGAGCTAAAATGAAAGAAAATTAAATTACATTTCCGCTATGAGATTAGGGGACAGAAACAGGATTTGCTCACTGGTTGAGGAAAAAATACTTAAACAAGACCCTAAATGAGAAAAGAAGCCAGCACTGTGTCAGAAGCACTGCTCACTAGCACAGCAAACCACACAGCATGAATGGAGATGATGCTATTTATTTTTTTTTACTTAATTATGTAACAATGTATTTGTACTTACCTATACAAAATTTGCATTAATATGATGGAACATTGACATTTCCATAAGGTAGAAATTGGGACATTATAATTTCATGGATGAATAAGTAGAGATAAATATGCATGTGGCATTTTGCAATGAAACATGTTTTGTTCTTTAGAATTCTTCATTATTCATAAGGATATCCAATATAATGAATTCATGAAATAAGTTAGATCCAACTAACTCCAAGAGCAATTATGGAAGTGCCATTAAAACCAATTTACATTGTATTGCATGAAGACTTATATGAATAATGCAGTCATGCAGTCTCACTTACTAAACTGATTTAAAGCACAGAAAGAAATATGAAGTCATATTTATTGGAGCATGAGATAGAAACTATGTAGGAAGGTGTGCAGGAGCTCAATACATCAAGGTTTTAAATAACAGCGTCAGCTGAAGTGTAAGTAAAACGCGGCCCTTCAGTGATCCTAGTATTTAGCAAAAGAAACTTCTTAGCCAGTGTTTTAGAAAGACATAGTAGCTATTTGTATATAACTGCATGTGTGACTGTGATATATAATATAATAAAACTTCTGACAGCATCATTGTTTTATAGGTACACGGAAACACATTGCACTTGGTTTGGGTTAATTATTTATTGTGCAATTCTGCCGGGTACTTTTTAGATGCCTTTGCTGTGTTGCATTATTTGTGGGACAAGCAATCAGACTTGCTTTTCTTTATCCCTTCTTTTTGTCACCAGAGCACATTTTCTGTAACAAATAGTTCTTTTTCTTGGGAGTAGGTGGGGACTGAAGAGGGAATGGTGTGTTTTGTGTCCCTAATATGCTTCTGATAACATAGAGCTCATTTAAAAGAAAAATTACTAGGGGAAGTGCTTTGTTTCCACTTTTATCAATTAGAATTTTGAACTCTATGTGTGTTTGCAACTTAATGAACTATTGAATGGGGGAAATAGAATTGTTAATAGACATTAATATTTCATTTCATGAATATTTAATGATATTTTATCTTAGTAATATATAAATGACATTTTTATAACCATCTTTTTGGTTAGTCCCTTGGCAGTTCTGAATTTTACACATATAGTGTTTAACATTTCATTTTTTGAATGCGATGTGTAAAAAGTAAATAGGAACAATATTAACATTTTGGAGCCTATATTTATGGTCAAGTTTTCAGTAAACAGTGTAGAAAAAGAATAATTAATATTCCTATCAACTTCTAGATGAATGAAGAACCTAATCCATCTACCATACTACAAGGTAATGGAGATCCTTCATGAATAAATACAAATGTTAATGCTGACCTATGATATTCAGGCACTATTTCATTAGCAATATTAGTTTATTACCTAGAGCAAGTCAGCCAACTGCTCTGTAAAGAGCTAAATTAGTAAGTATTTCAGGATTTGCAAGCCGTACATTCTACGCTGTAATTGTTCTCTTCAGCCATTCTGTGTAAGAGCAGCAACACACAGCACTTGAATTAATATAGCTACATTACACTAAAACTTTCTCTGCAAAAAATAGGTGGCCAGCCAGAATTCTCTGCAGGCCATATATTACTTCTAAAGTAAAGGAACTTGATGCCTCCAGAAATGGGTTTCCTGCCAAATACACAACTCATTTTTATGACGTGTTAATGAATGTCTGAGCCTATAAGACACAACCAAATTGGCAAGGACTTAATAGTTATAGTCCTATATTACCTGTTTGTCACAATTAACAATAATTAATGTGGCGTGTCCTTAAGTGCATCGGGAAAGTACTACATTTCTTAAATTACTTCTGTCATCAACTGCCTTAGACAAGGAAGCTTTCACACTGAGAGAGCCATTGTATTTTAGTTAAGATAAAGCCGTCACCACTTGAAGAATGTGGAGTATTAGGCAAAGCACTGTAGTTGGAAAGCACTTTACGCACATGACTTTAGTGGTAATAAGACAACCACACGAGGGTAGAAGTAGTATCCCCAGGTTATAGAGTAGGAACCTGAACCTCAGCATGAATATGTAAACTGACCTGGGTCACACTGAAAGTAAATTAAAGCAGAGCATCAAATATTGATTTCAAATCTGTCTGACTCAACAGATCATGCCTTTTTTTACATATTACTCAACTGTGTATGTTGCCTGCTTTAGCTAGGGTGTATTTAAGCTTTGCTTGGGAAAATTACTTGCTATTTGCAGCCACTGCAAATTTCACTGGTCAGCTTTCATTTCCGCTGTCCTTCAAATCAGATTTCTCCACACCCTCCTTAGACTCAAGAGTGAAATTGCCTTCTGTTCCCTGAACTACATGACCATCTTACAGGGGAGTTTATAACTTCACTGCTTTTTACTCCAAATTTCTTTGAAGTGCTTCATTTTTTACTTTCTTTTGTTCTTTTCCCTCAAATAACCTTTCCGCTACTTTCGTAAAAGCTTGCACATAAAATCTCCTTGATTTTAGCCTTTCCTTCTACCTCCAGACTCATGCTTCAGCTGTGACCTCAATTCTTCCACACTGCTGTTTCCTGTTCAGCCTGTAAGCCTGCAGACGTGCACAGGCCTCTTCCAACCTGATCAGAATCCTACAATCGCTCAAATTCTTTCTAATCGCTCCCCATTTATTTTACTGCAAAACCTCTTAAAAAAATCTATGGCCTCAAGCAAGTTTGCCACTCAACTCAAATACTGTATGTATCCCCAGGCACTGTGGCTTCTGCCACCTTGAGTCTGCTGAAATTGGTCTCACAAGTTTTTTCTGAAATCTTGCGGGGGGGTGGGAGGAATCTCTCTTGATTGGTCTTCACCGTAGGTAGATAGATCTCTTGGTAGCAATTCATGTTGTTAATTTCTCCCTTAACTTAGAAAACTTTTTCTTCGATTGTCTTTTTCTCTGTTCTTTCTCTGGACTCCTTCACTAACTGCCTCCCTTGCATTTCTGCTTTTCTTAAATGAAGTGCCAGTGCTGAATATATCTCATATTTGTCCTCGCTTCATACTCCTCTCCATGAGAATTTCACTTACTTTCATATATTCAAATATTACTCTGTGCAGATTCTATATTTCTATTTGCTTTGTAGGCTCCAGATTCTCTTCCTTCATTTTCAACAGACTGCCTGATGCCTCTCCATAAATATGTCAATAACCAGTTAAATGTAATATGGCCTCAAATAAACTTATCCCAGGCACACCCACAAAGGGAACTGATCTTTCTTCATCACCTATGGCTCCAATTTCAGAGTTGTCTTAAACTATTCTTCTCATGTTCCTCATATTCATATTCACTTTCATTCTCGTTCTCCCTCACATTCCCCCACACTAATCTCTATTTTCCCACATAGCACAATTATTACATGTCAGTTCTCAGGCCTCCCCATTTTATTACTGATTTTATTACCTTCCTCATTTCTCTCAAACACTTCAACTGATTAAATGGTAACCCTTCACATTAGGGAGGACGATTTGCTTTACTCAAGTCTACTGATTCAAGTGTTACTTCTATCCCGAAACACACAGACAGATGCAGAACAGTATTTGACCCAATATCTGGGCACTTCCTAGACCAGTTAAGTTGACACATACAATTAATCATCACGGTTCCTTTTAGACCAAGGCAATAAATACATTAGACACTGGTCATCCTTATCCCAGTGCCAAGAGGAACTGGCGGTAGGGAAAAAATTTTTGCTCTCCACTTTAGTAAAAAAAATATAATTTTATTTCAGGATCTGACCACACAGGGTCAGCACAAAAGGATCCTCTGCAGACTCAGAGTCTGCTTATTTGAGGAAAGTTTTTTGGAGCAACAATACACTGGGACACATCAAAGATAAAACAAACATTAAAGGAATGAAATTAAGCTGTTAGGATTCAAGCTCTCCATTTACTACAATAACTGACTATTTCAATTTAGACTTCTGTCATTCCTGCCTCACATTGTTAGCTATTATTAAGTTAAAGATATCAACTTTAAATGAAATTAAAACCATCTAGCAATGAAAAATTACCTTCTGAAGTGTAGGTCTTGCAGGAGTGGGATCCTTAATAACTCATCTTCCTTCCAGGAAATGGAGTTGTGCAGAGGTAAGTTTAGGGAGATAATTATAAGAGCATAGATACTTTTCACTCTGATCTTTCATATATTTAACATCCACATTAACTTAGATGAATTGTGTATGGATTCATTTAAAAGAAAGGACAGAAATTATTTTAAAGTCCACTAAAATGTATTGGCTTCAGATGTTTATAGAAGGGCAGGGTTTAAAGATGTCTAACATTTTGCTAAAAGCATAAAAGTATTCTTTCTTTGAAGAAACTTTGTCCACTAGAATTATCTGCCTCATTAAAATGCTCAGTTTGCAAAGTCTGAACTTTAAAGTGCAAATTTTTTTCTAGGGAAAAAGAGCTATATTTAATGATCTAAATTAAACTTTTCCAAAAATAAATGAATGACTGTCTTAAATCATTTTAATACTGTGTTGAAAAAAATACTTTGAAAGCTTTGTCCTAGTAACAAAACCTCTGGGATAACAACATCTCCTCAGTGATATCTGTAGTTGTGTAAATAATGTAATAAATAGCCCCTTTAAATTTTAATTACAATCTCTATTTATCTATAGTTATATTTATTATTGGATTATCGAAGCAATTTATCCATTTGCTTGTTTTTAAATAGATGCTATCAACCTCAACTAAAGATTTTTTGAAAATTATATTCCTTATTACAGAACTCTACTATCTCTTATGGGTATTTTTTACATGCATCCATACATACTTCTCATAAAATTTTTGTGTACAAGTGTGTTTTAGAAACCTATCCCCAATCCTTAAATATATATTTTCCTCTTCAGCACCTCCCACCATTGGAAGGACGAAGCATAATGTGCTAAAGACAAATAGTGCACGTTAATTTCATTTTCCTATCTAATCACTATATGCTCTATACAGTGATTTTTGGAAAGCCTGGCATTTAGTGGAGGAAGAACAGACAGGAGTTGTTATAGGTGCTAAAACTCTTTATTATTCTATAATTCTTTTCACTTTTTTCCATCTTACATTCCTATAATTACATGATGCACTACAAATATCATAGAAACTAATAAAGGAGGCCAAATCCATGGCACTGCCAATTTTTAAATACTTTGAATCTGAATGTGCGTTGTATTCATCACATCCATTAGCATGTTCTACTGAATACTTGCACTTTAAACTTCAGTGCACTCATCTGCTAATATGGAAAGTACCTGGTATGGTAGGGGGTGAATATCACCTTGAACTTAGAATATGTATATATTCTAATGTGTGAATTATTATTTTTAAATGTGTAAAATAATTTTCATTTTTAATGGTATTTTCATTAAAAATAATTATGTCTATTGTACTGAGCTGCTAATGAAAACATTATTAACTAGAGATACAGATAAAGAGCTCATATCAATCAACACAGAAAGTACGAGGTCCAATATCTGATACATTCAATGGCAGTTGCCTTCGTTTTTGTAAATTTCTTAATTTTTTTAAAGAAGATCTTTTTTTTTAAGATTTTTTTATTTATTTATTTTCAGAGAGAGGAGAAGGGAGGGAGAAAGAGTAATGTATGGTTGCCTCTCACATGGCCCTCACTGGGGACCTGGCCCGCAACCCAGGCATGTGCCCCAACTGGGAATCAAACCGGGACCCTCTGGTTCCCAGCCCGCGCTCAATCCACTGAGCCAACCAGCTGGGCCAAATTTCTTAATTTTTTAAAGTAAAATAACACTCTACATATATTTAAGGGTAAACTTCTATCAAAGTTGCACATTCTCTTAACTTCAAGCAGAGTTTTCAATGATCTTAGAAATGTTCGACTCTAAAGAAATACTCATGGACTTAAATGTGAGAGCCATGCCTAGAGTTGCGAACACATTTATCTCTACTCCATCTTGAGAATCAGTGAGACACTTCTTAAATGAAACAAAACCATGCACCCCCAAAGTAATAAAGAACAGAATAGAAATTTTAACAAAATCTGACATACTAGAAAGTAGATGGAGCAGTGAGAAAGACCTCAGCACACCAGAGAAATTACAGTGTGTATGTACATATCCCAAGAGAAAATCCAATTCACACCAAAGAATCCAGAAAATAATCTGGATGGAGGTAAGATGTACCTTCCAATGTTAGGAAACACTTCTGTACAAGCAGAAAGACTGGCTGAAAGTCTGTATAAGAAGCAACTAGACCCCAAATTCCCTGTGATCCCTGTAAAGTCAGGAAACTGTGCCTCCCTCTTCATGACTGACAGCTCCGGGTTATACCTGGAGACCTTGCCATGGAGGGTTTGGGGCTCAGGGCCACCAGGCAGGGCTGAGTTCAAGGATGTCATCATAAGAATAGGGGTGATCAGGAGACTCTCTCTGGTACTATAAAGTATGGAAAGGGGTTAATATCACAGGAACTCTGAGGAAGAAACTGAATGTAGCAGCTGAGCAAGAGGTCCAAAACAGAAACAGAAAATAAGAGAAAGTAGAAAAAGAATGAGAAACCTTAACTGTGGTGTAATCAAACACATGTCGTCAAGCTCTGACTCCCACACTGAGGTAACCACATGCTGACTTTCTGTGACTGGCCTGAACGCCCCGTACTTTCTCAAGCCTTTCTTCATTCACATTGGGAGCATTCTGTGTGTAAAACTATGACACATGCAGGAGGGAAGCTCATGTCTGATTTGTCTGATTTGCTTTGGTTTAAACAATTCTGATGGTCAAGGGATAGACTAGCCATAGTTTATTCTTCTCTGATAGTTTCAGATCCTAAAAGGAAATATTCAGTAACTAAAAAAAAAAATCTGAGTTCAGTTTGACCAAGTTAGGATGTACTAGTTATTTTTTAAAACATAATTTATCATTTTTTCTTTAATTTTTTAGAGAGAGAAGTGAGGGAGAAAAAAATAGGGAGAGAGACACTGGTGTGAGAAACACTGATCCACTGCCTTCCACATGTGCCTGGACCAGCGACAGAACCCACAACCCAGGCATATGCCCCGACCAGGAATCAACCAGCCACCCTCAGTTTGCAGGGTGACGCCTGATCAACTGAGTCACACTGGCAGGAGCCAGTTTCTATTGTTGTTGTTTGTTTGTTTTAACAGAACTTTCAGAGCTCAAAAATAATTTATTTAAGCTCTAATTCTAATATAAATTTCTCCTGAATTAAGACTGGATTTAATTTCATCATGGGGAAGTAGAGATTTAGCATGGCTCTTAAATCCATAGTGTCGTGACGCCTTCTTACACTTAACTTTTTTGATGACTTCTGGTATATAAAGTCTCAGATATAAATTCATATTAACATGTCATAGCTAAGACCTGAAACTGATTGTCCAAAATGTTGACATTGATGGAAACTCATTATAAAGTTTAAAAAGGGTTGTAACGTGGTTATACTGTTTGTGAACCCTTTATAAAAAGCATAAAATAAAAAAAAATAAATATCAATAATAAGCGTACCTTATGCATTACATAATGCCATTATTTCATTCAATAATACAAATACATTAGGTAAAAAGCCATTAATTGAACAATTGTAAAAATACTATAAAAGCATACAGGGGAAATCACTATGCTATTTGATGCTCTAAATAAGCATATACTGAAAATCCCCTCACTGAATTATCAAATAAAATGGACGTACTTGGTTATTGAAACTTGTCTACCTTATTTTTTCTCCATCTATCTTATCAACTATTTTTTAAATTTTATTTATTTAATTTTAAAGAGAAGGGAAGGGAAGGAGAAAGAGAGCAAGAAAAACATCAATGTGTGGTTGTCTCTCTCATGTCCCTCAATGGGGACCTGGCCTGCAATCCACCCTTGTGCCCTGACTGGGAATCAAACTGGGACCCTTTGGTTCACAGGCCAGTGCTCAATCCACTGAGCTACACCAGCCAGGGCTATCAACTGTTTTTAAATCTTTTTTTTTTTTTCTACAACAGAAGTTCAAATTAGGGGGGGGGATTTTGCCACCCAGGGATCATTTGACAATGTCTGCAGACATTGGTTATCACAATTTGCTGAGAGAGGTGTTTCTGGCATTTAGTATAGAGAATCCAGGGGTACTGCTAAACATCCAGCAATTCACAAGGCAGTCTCCAAAAATAATTAACTGAGAAAAAACTATCAATAATTCCAACGTTAAGAAAGCCTGTTTTATGTCTTACCCTTCTTATAAGTCCGCTTTTCCTGTAAAATGCTGCTATTGTCAAAATATACCAATTATAATACATAAAACATTGTTTTTGAAGAGCAAAAATTCAGCTTCAAGGGAACTTTTTTCTTTATATTTCTTATAGATCTGCTACTTCACCTTGAATCAGTCATTAAATCTATCATGAGTTCTGTTTCTCCAAGTGTAAATTGTATAGTTAGATTTTATCTATGCATTTTAGGTTAAGTAATTAATTCATAAAGATACTTCATATTGAAGATCCAATAAATCAAAAAAAAGTAAAAAATACAATTCAAGCATAGAACCCTCCCATGTTAAAATGTAGGTTGTTTTGAAATTCAATTGGGGTATCCCCTGTGGTAACTCCATAGAAAACCCTAAGGGGTTTTTTAAGCACAGTTATAAATTTCTGACTGTTTGGATATTTCAAGGATTTTGAGAAAAGTAATAAAAAATCAACAAAATCAATGAATTAAATAGAGACAACTTTTTAGATATCTAGCATCCATATTACTCATATTTGAAGTATTAGAAAATTTAGCCTTGCTTTTGCATATTTTAGAATAACTAATATTACATAAATTATGCTTCTCCAATTCCCTTTATGCCTTGAACATGACCAAAACCATGAGAACATCATTCATTGTTAAATTTAAAATTGGCTACAAAGCATTGACTAGATGGCGCACGCATATACTCTCGCATCAAAAACTAGATTCTACTTTGTCTAGTAGACTCAATACATTGCAGTGGAAGTGATGTTTGGGATCTCTAAGCACCCCCTTAAGAAAAGGATTAGCCTCTTCTTCCTCATCATGAAGACCCCACCATGCTGTGAGAATGTACAAGATAGACCGCTGAATGAAGAGATGCCACACAATGAGGAGAAAGAGGGAGAGAGAAAGAGAGACAGACACCAAGACACAATGTGGGAAAGTAAAGGATTTCAGGCATGCAAGTGAACACAAAATGTTCACAACTGCCCCCTCCCACCATAATGGTTAAATCGATAACTTTATATTTCTACTTGACTGGATGAGATTGCTTCGGTGTTTGGCTAAATATTATTTCTGAGAGTGTATGTGACGTGTTTCTGAATGAGATTACCATTTTTTTCCTTGGTAGATCAAAGTGCTGGTCTTTCAAAAAAATGTATTGAGGAATAATGTCACAAATATGATATTATTATATACATTTAAATTAACATATCCATCACTTCATATAGTTAACTTTTTTTGTGCATTTGGTAAGAATGCTTGCTTAAGGTTTGTCCTCAGTGACTCGCAACTACAGTCACCAGACTGTTCATGTAACCTCAAGATGTATTCTCATAACTGAAAATGTATACCCTGTGACCTGCATCACTCTACTCTCTCTCCTTACCTCCGCCTCTGAATCATTGGACTCCAAAAAGCACATTGCCCTTCCCAGTGGGCAACCAATCCTTTGAGGGCCTGAAAAGAACAAAAGACAGAGGAAGGGAGAATCTCCCCCTTTTTCTGCCTTACTGATGGAGCTGGGCTATCTGCCATCACTTGCCCTTAGCCTGAAAATTTTACCATCAGTGCCCCTGACTCTTAGGCCTTCAGACTTGGAAGGAACCATACCAAAGGCTTCCCTGGGAATCTAGCAGGGAATCTTGCAGTCGGTAGGTCATGCCCCAAAAATCAAGTAAGCCAATCCTTCATAGAAAATCTCTCTGTGTAGATAAATGAAAGATAGATAAATGATAGATAGATGATAGATAGATAGATAGATAGATAGATAGATAGATAGATAGATAGATGTTGCTATGTCACATAAAAATTCTCTTTCTCTGGAGAATGTTAATACACTTGATTTAATGTTATGAAACATTAAATAATTGCTGCTTTTTTTTAAGCTGCTGTGTATCAAGACGATTTGTTAAACAGTATTAGATGACTATAACAGGGAAATTAAGTTATATAACCAAGGGATAATGAATATTTTTTAAAATTACTGTTATATAATCTCATTACCTTTAATAATGTTTATAATACATATTTTATTATTCTTTAGACCACTTTATAACTCTATTGCATTTTATCCATCATACACTTGATGCTTTTAGACTAATATTCATTAATTCAATATAATTCCTAGTGGTATCCATAGTCAAAAAAATGAATCCTTCATATCATTATTTTATGAGATAAAGGGTTTTGTAAAGTATTAATTGAAAATCTGGAGTGTGCTAATGTGAAATTAGAGGGATTTTAATATGAATTTGAAAGGTAAGCCTTAGTATGATAATGTGTTGTGATTTTCCAAGACAAATATAAAATGGGATGCTCCCAGAATTTATTTAACCAAACAACCCTTTCTTTCTGCATCCTCTACAAGCATTGGAATGACAAAAATTAACTGTGGAGTGACGCTATGCAAATATATATCCTTTTATTTCAAGTGACAAATTTTTGTTTTGTTGCTCACTTTGATCTTTACCCCATCACGATCTTTGGTGCCTAGATAGTATCTGCTCTTGAGTAAGTAACCTCATTGTCTTTTGTCTTCATTTCTTTGCAAAAAAAAGTATTTATTAAATATATATTAACATAATGTTTACCATATTGCCTGTTAACAATGTTTTGGTTGTTGTTAGTTAGCTGAGGCGTTTCTAAAGGTGTCAGAAATGGTGTTTTTACAAGTCCCAGTATAGTTATTTTTTTTGTTGAGACTGTGCTAATGTGTTGCACAGCCAACATCATAGATGAATTTGGTAAAGTATGGCTATACTGATTGCCTTACCTAAAAGCCTCCCTCTTTCTCAGAAATTCTGTAGAGTATATAACACTTAGAAACTTAGAAAACGTGCATAACTAAAAAAGTAGAGGTAAAACTAACAAACTAGTGATCACAAATTAAATGTATTTTGGAATGATGAACTACTTTCTGTTTATTTACATTGCAGGTTAATTGTACGAACTTTTAAGCTACATATTCCAACGTTTAGCTCAGCTCTGCATCCACATGACTGCACAAGGATTTCTCCTTAGCTTTCCTTTTTAATGGTTTTCCTGAGGTAAATGGCCCCCTGTGTGACCTATAGAAATAAAACTGAATTTTAAAAAGAATATTCAAAATTCATTAAAAAATTTCAAGCCATAACCCTTGGGCTTTGACCCCATCAGTCCTGACCTAGTGAGGGCCTTTGCTTCTGAAACCTGAAGACCAAATAAGCACTTTTCACTGTGACCCTGGGACAGAGGCATTTTCTTACTGCACCATTAATAGAAAGCCAGCATAGGGGCAGGCTGGAGCTTTTTGTAATATGCACATTAAGCAAAATTTAAAAGGAATGAGATTAAATATTGGTAAAGAAATGTCCTTTATATCTAATTATCAATGGGGTAAGAATGTGACTGCTAAATTTTGATGTGAAGAAAGAGCCCACAAAAGATGACTTGAGGAGCAATGCTTAAGCAAGGGAAAAAAAAATTAAATTCACTCCTTTGAGCAAAGCACAAAAGTTAACTTCAAACAAAAATAATATGTCTATGAAATCTCAAGGGAGCTTAAGATAATGGTATCGTGTCTTAAATCTTTAAGAAAAGACAGGGAATAATTGCTGTGTTTAGCTGTCTGCAATTCTCTAGGCCAGGTATATCAGTCACCTCAAAACCACATACTCGATGGCAAAATACCACATACTCGATGGATTGAATAGCCAAAATTTGTTTTTCACAGGTCTCCATGCCAGAAGTCTCGGATTTGGGTGCCAGCACGTTTGGGTTCTGGGAGAGCTCTGTCCCTGGCTGGCAGATGCTCACCTTCTCACTTGGTGGAGGGAGAGATATCAAGTTCTCCGGTGTCTCTTCTTCCCAGGGCACTAATGCCCTCAGGCCAGGCCCCCACCCTTACAACCTCATCTAACCCTACATACCTACCAGAAGACCCATCTTCAAATGTCAGTGAGATTAAGGCTGCAATGTATGGTTTTACAGGGACACAAACATTCAATCAAACACCAAGGTTTTAAAATGATAGCTCTGCAGACATGATGGGCTAAATGATTCTTTTTCATGGGCTGCCTTGTGTATGGAGGATACTGAGCATCTTGCAATCCACGGAATCCAAGACCTGGCTCATCTTTCTCAGTTCTGTCTCCTCAACTTGCTGCCAGTACTGCCGGCAGCAGGGTCTGGGCCATGGGGGACCGATGCATCGAGAAGCAAAATGATCCTTTGCTCTTCACGTCCACTGCACCCCATACTGCTCGTATCTATTCCTCTCTCTCTTGCTCACTGCTATCTCTGCTTATCTGGTGTAAAACCCTCCATCTCTTCATCCTTGAATTACTGCAAATACTTGTAGGCAATCTACTTTCTCTAGTTTCATTTCCTATCACTTCCCTGGCAACTCTTTTACAATTTTTCTCAGGGAAATTCTCTCTTCAAAAACCATTAACACAGATGGCGTAGTCTCTGTCTGTACCGTAAAATCCAAACTGCCCTGATTAGCTTGAAGGCAGGATTTCTTTGTCAACAGCAGCACCATTAACGCCATGGACTGGAAACTCCATTATTGAGGGGAACTTTCGTGTACACTGTGGGATGCCTGGCAGTGGCTCTGTACTCTACCCAGGAGATTCTAGTGGCGCCACCAGTCTCCCGTTTGTAACAACCAAAAGTACCCCTAGACTTTGCCAAGTGTCTCCAAGAGGAAAGGGAGGGAGGCACCACACTCATTTGAAAAACACTGGTCCAGATGAGTATTTCTCAAACTATCTTTGGTAAATGACCAACATTTTTATTCTAATGTATTTAATACTGATACTTTTGTTAAAATATTTATGCAACACTGATGTTCAACTTATGTCTAGCTTATCTCTGATATCAAAATGTTTAAGGAGTAGCCCTGGTATACATATTGTACCACACTAAAATACAGCATCCCAGAACTCTAGTCAAGAGTTGTACTAAATCCATTACATAATAATGTATGTGGTGACTTTATGAAAATTACATCTCATAGGTAGAGATCCATAAACAGTTCTAAGCAGAGCTTGCACATACAGAATGTGAAGGCGTGAGTCCCTTAGAAGGACAAAGGGTGCTTTCACATATTGATATTCTGAGTCATACTAAAGCAGTGCCTGCTTATATTTACACATGCATTTCTTGAATAAATGAGTAAACGAAGGTGAAGTACTCAGTTTTCCTCCTTAATCTACATAAAGTAGGTGAGTGCCACGAGCGAGGCTTCACTGAGGCTGGACTCTGTAGGAGCACAGGCTGTGTCTGCACACCTCCAAGAGTGATGCTGAGCACACAGTAATGGCTCAGTTAATACAGACCAAGTTACACGTGTATTATCAATTTGATTCTGACCATTTTACCAGTTAATGAAAGAATGAGTGAGTGAATAAAGAACCGATGGAGATTTTCCTGAAAGAGGTTGTGAAAAGCTTTCCTATGTCAGGCTGCACAGCAGACCACCATTTTTTTTTTCTTGTCCACAAGGTTTGCACTGTCAAAATGATGTATTACATAAAAAATATGTGTCAGAGCTTGGTGTAAATATGTGATGTTTATAAACCCAGATACAGATAAATGGCCAAATAAATGGAGTGATGCCAAAATTCAATCCCAGGAAAAGTTTGCTCATTTGTCCTTGAGGGTATACATAAAACTATGTATGAGCGAACGAGTGAGCTGTATGTATGCAATCTATATAGATGCCTTATTTTCTGAAGCTTCAGAGTTGCACTGTTTAATCAAAGTAGCAAGGTTATAAAAATTGTACCTCTGAAACAGAACCCAATCTTGGTTTCAAATGATTTTATGATGTCAGCGCAACAATTTGATCATATTGCTTGAGTTGTAAAATGTTAAGACAGCCATCAGACTGTTTTTAATTTACTCTCTTGGCCTGGATCCACTCTAGTTCTTGTAACATTCTGTCAGCGCTATATTCCCATTGAATGCCAATGAGATGTTCTACTGTGATTTCGTGTTTTTTAAGCCAATATTCCAACTGAACAACAGAACAGGCCCATGCTGATTGATAGAGAAAAAATGTTATTTTTTTTTCAGCGTAGGACAATTTTATATTTTTAATTACCAAATTATCACACAATATAGCCTAAGAATGAGTGTATGTGTGTGCAGGTACATGTGTATGCATTCTATATAAAGAAAGAAATGCTATATCACTTCATTATTAATTTAAATTACATTTAAGAAGACGATTATGCAAATTGTTGAAACTATTATTTATTTGTGCTGAACTCCAAATAAGCTATATTAAGTGTGTATTTTTTGACAATTAAAAACTTTCTATAAGCATTATTAGACCTTCAAAACTGTAATCAGAAAAATAAGGATGTATCTATCATACTTTGAAAGTAACTGTCTTTATATCTAGTAGTTGTGTAATATAAAGACCTTTCTCTGAACCTATTTTTGATGTACAGCTTATTATATAATTAGAAAAAATAATCCATTCATAAAATCCCAGGCTTATAGTACTTCAGAGGACATTATATGCATTAGGAACAAAAATGATTTACACAGAATTACTTTTCGTTGCCTATTACTCTGGTGAAATTAAAATATGATTGCACCTATATTCAAGTTTAAAGATTATAGTACATTTATTGTACAAAGCCAGATCCACTTATACAACCTTTGCATCTGTTCGCCAAGATTTTCAAGAAAGCTCACTTAATAGAGAGACACAGGCTCAAAAAAAAAAAAGAGAAATGTTAATTCTGTTAAGCAAAATTACTATATGATGAGTGACATACCATTTATATATGAATATATGCATATGCATGTATATATAGAAATTATTTTCAAATATTTAATCAATTGCCACATCTGTGCCTTATGATTTGCTGTCCCTGTATTTTTAATACTTCATAGTTGAGATGTTAAAGTGATCCAGTCTTACTGGTAGGGCTATCACAGTAAGAGGAGGAAGTATTCAGTCTCTTGGTCTCCAAGGAAAGGCATTTGTTTCCTGGTATTTAGGTTTGCATTTTTAGAAGTGACTAATCAGCCTTGCGTAAAAGGCATTTTTGCCAGGAGGATTAATTGTAGCTGTCATGCTCAGCACGCCCTCAAATGGCCCACCCTCTTTTGTGAGAAGACAATGGTGTCAGACTCTTGAGTGACAGTTCCCCTGTCAAAGCCCCATAACTGGGATCTGCAGCTGTGGCAGGGCTTGGGCAGGTGGCCAAAAGCTCTTTATTTCATGCTTTTACCTCTTAACTTGCACACGAAGTGTCAGGTGAAGTGCTCAGCGCTCAGAGAAGAGATGTAAAGCCCTAAGCGTATAAACTAGACAGAACTTTACAACTGTCAAGCTGTGTGCTATGAAACATCATGTTGTTTTCCAAAATCTCAACACCCCAAATGTACAGAAGGTGAAAATATTTGTTCAAAATTTGGCACAAACTCACTTGGTGGCAAAACCTGATCAGATGTGGGGCCATTTCCTTAGTGAGGTTGTTCACGGTGCCTGTGGCAATAGTAATGTGTCCGGTGACAGGGTGCAGTCCCACAGTGCAATGGTGATGTCATATCACACGCCCTGTTTGCTGCCTACTGTTGTTTCTACACTCAAAGAAATGAGTTACAAAACCCGTCTGCGTACGGAGTTACACATTAAGGGCTGAAGACCCACATGTTAGAGATATAACCCTGACCTCTCAAGTGACAAGTGGGTAAAAGTAGAATCCAGACTTCAGGAGTTGTCCAAAGATGCACCTGCCCAAATTAGGACTAGCATGAGGATTTTTCCGACTCTCCCAGGACTTGAACCCAGTGTCAATGCCCTGCCACTCTCCTCCATTTTATGAATCGAAAAGAATTGATTCAAGGATATTTGTTTTTATTTTCTCTGACTGCAAAACCATTAAAGATCAGGTTTCTTGCCTTTATGTTACTTTTACAGAACACTGTGGTAAATTTTAAGAGGCACCTGACTTAGAAAAATGACTACAGCATGACGTTTAAGAGATGGTAGTTTTCCAATCATGGTTTCACTTTGTCATATTTAATCAATTTTAACAAGTGTAAATTAATTTGTATCTGCAGGTTTTAATAAGAAAGATAATATTGCTATATATATCTCTTAGTATAAACCCTAATGTACTTGCTGACATACAACTTCATATTACATAAACTCTACCTTGTTTTCAAAAGAAAAACTCTATTTTATTTTAGTAAATAATTACAGATGTTACCACTAAAATCCAACTGAAAACTTCCTGAAGAATAATTGGGAGAAAAAAAGTGGGTAGAGAAAAGAAAAGGATTCAGATCACCAACAAAAGTTAAATCATGATTCCTACTAAGTTATTTTAATAGCAACATCATAAACCAATTTTAGTGATTTATAATCACCCAGCGAGTCCCCAGAAGTAGCCTTGAAATTCATGATACATTTGTTTTTAAATAACTACCTTTAGCAATGTTTTCTCTAAGAGGAACTTCCTTAAGAGTAGCACTTTGACTTAATTACTGAGACAGTTCATGTTTATCACCTTTGGCTACAGTGGGGAATTTTAAAAAGAATGAACAGAAATGTGATTCTTTTTTCTCATGAGGTGCAAGAGCAATGAAGCAATGTAAGTCATGAAGAAAAATCCTAAAAATAGTAACACTTGTCAACAGAAACTAGGACATTGAACTTAATTGCTTCAGTTAATGATTCCTATGATACAGATTACTGCACTCTCTGCAAAAGTGTATGTGAAATTTACAGATGCTTGACTTCAATTTTATGTTCATCGGCATTGATACTTTCTGACAGGAGCATGCAAATAGGCAAATAGCAATAAATATGATTTGTTCACAAGGCATTTTCCTATGTGTGTCTTCTCTAATAAAAAAATGATTTTCCTACTGATTTACTTAATAAGGTCAAAGAACATTCTTGACTATAAATTCCTACAATTCTTCAATTAAGGAGAAAAGGCAGTAAAATTGCAGCCAAGGGAATTAGGTTCATTCTCAACTTCTATATTGAACTTACTATGAGACTTAAAGAAAATAAGCTATCTTTTAGCCTTTGCTTAAGTGCCAAATGGGGTTCAAATACCTATGCCATATATGACCCTGGCTGGCTTAGCTCAATGGATTGAGCATGGGCCTGCAAAACACAAGGTTGCTGGTTCTATTCCCAGTCTAGGGCACAGGCCTGTGTTGCAGACCAGATCTCCAGTACGGGCACATGAGAGTCAACCACACATTGATGTTTCTCCCCCTGTCTTTCTTCTTCCCTTCGCCTCTCTTTAAAAATAAATAAGTAAACTCTTTAAAAAAATACCTATGCCATACACGATACAGAGTTTATGGGAGGATCAAATAAGACAATAAAAACAAAATCACCAAGCAACTTTTTAACATTATTCACATCAAAAAGATATTAAATTATGCATCCTTGATGGGGGTGGGAGGAATGGATGAAGGTCATCATAAGGTACAGATCCAGTTATAAAATCGATAAGTGCTGGGTACATAATGTATACCATGAAGACTATAGTTAAAAAGATTGTATTGTATGTCTGAAAGTTGCTAAGAGAGTAGATTTTAAGAGTTCTCACCGCATACACACATAAATTGTGTTGATGTAAAGTAATGGATGTGTTAATTAACTTTACAGTGGTAATGCATTTCCAATATGTACGTGTATCAAATCATTACATTATACACCCTAAAGTTATACAATGCTATATTCCAATAAAGCTGAAAAAAATCAAGACTTCCCTGTTTCCCCTCATCAAGAAAAAATTAAAAAGAAAGGTATGTAGAAATAGTGAAAAAGACAGTAATGGGACAAAAATGGGTCCATTTTCATTTCTCTCCTCTGTATTACCTTTTTCTGATCACAATTGTCAGGCATAGCAACATGACATTAGATGACGTTCACAAATGGAGTTTCCTATGGTTTAAAATCTGGTAAAGAATTAAATAATCAAATGCATGACACAAAGATAATTGATGAAGTTAGATAGGTTCCATATATAACGACATATAATTATTTGGCAACAACTCCAAAGAATAGTTCTGGACACTCTCATTCTATAGCAAGACCAGGCCTTTTCCTGTAAGCTCAAAAGCTGTCATGTAGTATTAGATTCTCATATCATTCATCCTTGAATGAATAGTGAGGACATTAAAAATGCCCTGTATGATAACACATTATAAAATGGCACTTCTCTCCCCAATCAGTGACCATATGATCAAAGAATTGTATGTTTCCCATTAGAAGAAGGGGTTATAGGTGACATTCATTTTTTTTAATTACAAAAAGCTAAGTATGAACTATATTCTAATAAGAGGTGACAAAGATACCATAACTGTCTATACACTTACATACAAACACATCATTTCCCAGCCTCTTGTCTGTCTGTGCAACATGAGATTTTGAGTATTTACAAGGTGCTTTTGGCTACCTTTGAGGTGACCATGCATGCAAAGAGGTAAGGCAGATTCCTAAGCCTATATCCATTAGATCATTATGCTAACACACTCAGAGTGATGTAGTTCAAAGGACACAAAGTAGGCATCTCCAGTGCTAGCTCAATATCCATCAATGTCATGGCCTTGTTGCCTGTGGAGAGTGTTACTGGGTTAGCCTTACTATGGAGACAGGAAGTCACTGCCACGGCATTTAAATCTGCTAGAACTGTATTGAGCTTTAGCAATGGCAGGTCATGGTTTTATCACTTTGGGCCATGACATTGTTTGAAATGATGTGACAAGAATTACTATACTAACACACATGTAAGGCAAAGTAAAGATAGATAAACCTATTACAATATAGAACCCTAGATGATTCATATGTGCCTGGGAAACGAGAGCAGCAGGGTCATAAACTCTACACTGAGACCAAAATAAGGGTACCAAGTGTCTTAAATTGGTAGTCCCAGACCATAAATCTTATTTTTTATTTCTCAATTACAGTTTGTTTTCAATATTATTTGCATTGGCTTCAGGTGTACAGTTTAGTGGTTAGAAAATTATATAATTTACATAGAATGTCCCTTAATATTTCTGGTACCCAACTGGCATTATACGTAGCTATTGAGATAGCACAGATTATATTCCATATGTTTGATGTGCTTGTGACTATTTGTACCTATGTATTTGTATTTCTTAATTCCTTTACCTCTTTTTCCCAGTCCCCTAAGCCAGTGGAAGCCCCCTCCCCTCTGGAAAACTCCAATCCCTTCTCTGTATCTATAAGTCTTATTTCAATATTTTGTTCATTTATTTTGTTCTTTAAATTCAACATGTAAGTGAAGTCATATAATATTTGTCTTTCTATGTCTCACTTACTCCACTTAGCATAGTATCTTCCAGGTCAATCCATGTGGTCACACATAGTAAGATTTCATTCATTTTTATGGCTGAGTAGTATCCATTGTATACATGTACCACCACTTTTTTACCCCTTCTTCTATTGATGGGCACTTGGATTGTTTCCATGGTTTAGCTATTGTAATAATTCTGCAGTGAACATAGCTGTGCATGTATTATTTTGAATATCACTACAACAAGTAGTGATCAAAACAGCATAACACTGGCATAAAACAGCATAACAGCATAACATTGGCATAAAACAGACATACAGATCAATGGAACAGAATAGAGAGTCCGGGAATCAACCATTTCCTATATGGTCAATTAACATTTGACAAAAGGTGCAAGAGCATAAGGTGGGTAAAAACTGTCTATTCGATAAATGGTGTTGGGATAACAGAGACACATGCAAAAGAATGAAACAAGGTCGCTTTATCATACCACATAGAAGAATGAACTCAAAATTGATTAAATACTTAAATGTAAGAATTGAAATCATAAAAATCTTAAAAGAAAACGTAGGCAGTAAAATATCAGACATTGCTCTTAGCAACATGTTTTCCCTGCTATAGGACAGGCAAGGTCAAAAGAGAAACAAAAATAAACAAAAGGACCTACATAGAACTAAAATTTTTTTGCACAGCAAAGGAGACCATCAACAAAATGAAAAGACAACCACTAAATGAGAAAACATATTCACCAATCATACATCTGACAAAAGGTTAATTCCAAAATTTATGAAGAAATCATACTACTGAAAAAAAGAAGAAAAAGAAAAAACAATCCAAATAAAAATATGCAGAGGACCTTTATAGATACTTCTCCAACGAGGACACACAGATGGCCAATACACATATGACAAGGCACTTAATGTCACTAACTGTCAGAGAAATGCAAATTAAAAGCACAATGCACTCTCATTTCACACCTGTCAGAATGGCTATTATCAAACAATCAACAAACAAGTGTAGGAAAGGATGTAGAGAAGAGGGAACCCTTGTGTACTATCGGTTGGAAGGCAGATTGATATAGCCACTGTGAAAAACAGTATGAAATTTCCTCAGAAATACTGAACATGGTCCTGGCTGAGTGCTCGTTTGGTTGGAGCATTGTCCCATGCACCAAAAAGTGTGCAGGTTTAGTCCCCAGTTGGGGTGTGTAAGGAAGGCAGCTGATGGATGTCTCTCTTTCTCTCTCTCTTTCTCGCGCACACACACACACGCACACACACTCACACACACACATACACACACACACACACACACACACACACACACCATTAGGCATATCCTTGGGTGATGGTTAGAGGAATTAAAAATGAAACTGCCTGCCTGGCTGGTGTAGCTCAGTGGATTGAGCGCGGGCTGAGAACCAGACGGTCCCGGTTCGATTCCCGGTCAGGGCACATGCCTGGGTTGCGGGCCAGGTCCCCTGGGAGGGCCATGTGAGAGGCACCCATACATTGCTGTTTCTCTCCCTTTCTGTCTCCCTCCCTTCTCCTCTCTCTAAAAATAAATAAATAAAATCATTAAAAGAAATGAAACTGCTTTATGACCCAGCAATTCCATTTCAGGATATATATCAGAAGAAACCCAAAACACAAATTAAAGACATGTCCTGTAAATATCATATTCATAATCCTTAATAATTATGGTTTAATTCACCTATTATCTCCTTTCATACATTTAAGATATGTAAATAATGATATATAAAATATGGTTATACTCAAATATTTTTTTGCATTGGTGGGACTTCTTGCAAAAGCACAAATAAAATGATCAAGGCAACAGAGGAAAACTTTATTGGTAAGGAATTATGTGAAATATTTGTTTTATTAAATATATATGTGAGTTGACTAAAAATATAATTAAAACACTATCTAGATTTGTTGTTTTGAAACTATATTTACTATTTTGCTCAATATAGTTATGTGTTTAATTCTATAGTAAATGACATAAAGATACATATGAGTCAGTAAAAATTATAAAAACAATAGCAGCACTAAATAAAATAAAAAACAGAGAGATTGGTGAAAAATGGCATTTTCAGATCATTTTACTACATAAATTTCTGTATGTAGACAGAGCAGTCCCTGAACTTCTATGCATAAAGTCAGTTTACTTTAGATAATGTTAAGTGATACCCCATCTCTAAAATATCAAGGGACTTTGATTGCATACCTGGAGAAAAGACTGTTCTCTAAATTTTCAGTTAGTGTCATACTGGACCGCACCATAAATCACAGAGCACATTATACTAGGCAACATTTTCTTACACGCAGCATCTCAATGTACTAAACTGTGTCACTTCTACACAATCAAGGAGGGAGAAAAAGTGCAAAGTGCTGTTCTAAAACAAATAGGAAATTTATAATCCATGTGCACAGACACATATAATAATGCATTGAAAGCCTTTTTCATGAAGTATCAAAAGAGATTTATTTTGCTGGGCTCCACTTATAATCTTGGTGTTTACATATTTTGTGTTGTTACAAAAGACAGGGTTATCTATCTTACTCTTATCTCAAGCATATGCAAAACAAATAAGTTAATTAGTATCCCGTCTGATATACACACACACACACACACACACACACACACACACACACACACACATACCTGTCAAAGTTGGGATTGTAAAATGCTTCAGTTGGTCATGCATTAGTAGACATCGTCTGCATTTTAAATCATACTGACTCATCTTAAATGACGCATTGGATTCTGGGTGGTAAATACACAATGTAGCCCTGACTGGTGTAGCTCAGTGGATTGAGCACGGGCTGGGAACCAAAGGGCCCTGGTTCGATTCCCAGTCAGGGCACATGCCTAGGTTGCAGGCCAGGTCCCCGTGAGGGTCATGTGAGAGGCAACCATACATTGCTGTTTCTCTCCTTCTCTGTCTCCCTCCCTTCCCCTCTCTCTAGAAATAAATAAAGAAAATCTTTAAAAAAATACACAATGCAATATACATGTGATGTATTATAAAACTGTACACCTGAAACATACATAATTTTATTAACAAATGTAATCCCAATAAATTTAATAATATTTTTTAAATGATGCATGCCTACTTGGGGCATGTTTTATAGGGAATATGATAAAAAATAGCATTATAAAGAAAGTTCACCTTTAGAGCTCTTATAATTCCCCAAAACAAAACAGTTATGCAACAAAACTGAAGAGGGGCAGTTAGTATGAGAGTTACTTGTAAAGGTTATCTCATGATGGTCTAGCCCATTATGTACTAGTTCTCTTTATGTAGAACATGAGATCTGAAACCTAGTCAGAGTCAACAATACTGTGTACTTCACAGTCAACAATACTGAGAGACATAGAGATGTATCTCAGAAACTAGTAACTCATTTTCTCAATGACTGGCAGGTGATTCAGAATGCTGAGAATATAAATGCATTAGTTATCTGTCAGTCTATTTTGTCTTTAATAAGTAATAGATTTCTTTTCTAAAAGAACATTGGCAGATAACATACCAATCTTGTATTTTCTAAACTACAGCATTTTCCTGATTAGATAGTCTTAGTAAACAACACTTCTTATTTCATTAATATCGCATTCTAAAATTTTGATAAAATTAAAATACATGTCAGCATATTCCAGGGCTGTTGATATAGTCTACCCATAATAAAAATATAAAAATGCACTTTTATAACTAATGTATTAAATACTACATCATAATTCGTTTTAAGTTTTGGTAGTGGTTTAATTAACATTAATTATACAAATAGTCCACGACTTAATGGTAGTTTGACCTAAGATTTTTGACTTTCAGATGATGAGAAAGTAATGCATATTCAGTGTAAATGGTACATTGGATTTTGAATTTTGATCTTTTCCTGGGCTGGCAATATGGAGTAGGATGCTATCTCCTGGTGCCAGGCAGTGGCAGTGAACCCCAGCTCCCAGCCTGGCATGTGATCACAATGGTAAACAACCAATACTCCACAGAGACAATCTCCAGATTTTACAAAAGAGCAAACAAAATTTTTTACAAAAGATTTTACAAAGTTCTCTCGATGGTGACCTCATTTGTAGGTTTCTTACACAACAAACCTCTTGACAGCTCTCACTGTACTTGTTGCCTCCACGTTGCTGTCTCACTAAATTCTTGTCCAAATTGGACTGAAACGGAACCACTTCACTGAAATTACCTGGGGCGTAATTCACCTACAGCTTTATCCCACCCAACTCAAGACCACTTCTTGGTCTTCCTTTCATTGAACATTCTCAGCAACATTTTACACAATCACTATTTCTTGAAATACTATGATGCTTGGAATCCATGACTCCCTCTTTTGTTGTTGGGTTTACATCTTACTAGACATTTATTTTTCATCTTTTGGTTTCTCAGATCGACACTGTATAGTGAAATATT
The DNA here is from genome assembly GCA_004026765.1 of Micronycteris hirsuta. NCBI lineage: Eukaryota > Metazoa > Chordata > Mammalia > Chiroptera > Phyllostomidae > Micronycteris > Micronycteris hirsuta. The sequence goes on along the minus strand of PVJI01005670.1, from coordinate 56,740 downwards.
TTAAGGCTTGGTTTGTATTCCTTCTATTAAGTCAGTCCACCTAGTGATAAAATTTTAAATCATTTGTATCTTGAGCTTTGATCTCATTTACAAACTCCTGACTGACATTTCCCATTGCCAATTAGCAAATCTAATTGCCTAATGAGCTGCTTCAACTTATGCATCAGACTCAGAAATCCTATTTTCCCACAAAAGCCTATCTTTCTTCTTAGGCTTCTTCTTATCAGTGTATGTCACTTAATTCTCCTAGGTGCTCAGGATAAACCTAAGGTGGAAGCCACGCTTAATTCCTTTCATGAAAACCACATTGAAAGCATCAGAGAATCCAGTTTACTCTAATTCCAAAGTGTCTCCAGAATTGACTAAAGGTTTTTGCCACTGCAACTTGAGTCCATAGGACCATTATCTTTTGTCCACATACTGCAAACGATGGTTTCCTTGATATTATTTCTGCTCCCTATAGATCATCCTCCAGACACTGTGAAGCATAATCATTTAAGTGATTAAACATTATTGTAACATTCCTCTGCTTAAATTATTTATTAACTTCCTTCATAATGAAAATAAAATCCCAGTTCACAGTGGCATGAAAACCCCTTCGTATCGGCTCTGTCTCCTCTTTACCTCTACTTTATGTCCATTCTTATTTTTGACTGAACTTTATCTGGGTAGGGATTTTCCTCCTGTCCCCAATGTCCAGGGGGAAAAAAAACAAAAAAAAAAAAAACAACAAAAAAAAAAAACAAAACTAGATATTGTGCATATTTAATTTACTTGATAAATTTGATCAAACTTGGATAATTCACTCATTTTTATATGACATGTTTGCTTGATCGCCTGAAACCATAGTTTTCTATTCTACATTTTAGCAGTAATTGCCACTATCTTGAATCGTTAATGTGAGAATTATGCAGATAGATGTAAATATTCACAATAAGGTAGGCACTTATTAGCTGGTGGTGATATTTTATACTATTAGTAAGCCAATAATACTGATCTAGTGATTTGAATGTTAGAAAGGCAAACAAAAAAAAACAAAGCTAAATGGATATCTGAGATACGTATGCTGAAATGTAGCTATATTAGGTGTCCAAAATTGTTCAGAAGATTATTTCACTGAAGAGTAAACTCAGTTGTTGTAATAAAATATTGCCTGTACAACACACTGATATGCAGCGTCAGCAAGGATCAGAACGGGTTAGAGGCTGTGCTTCCACGTTTGAACAGCATGGCAACAATACAATGGGATGACCTCCATTGATTGTTATGAAGATAAAATATTTCCTCAGAAAACCAAGGGGAGATTTTAGTAAACGTCTCATTTACTTGACATGCTAATTATCCTGACAACCAGTGAAACTAGTGTGATTCGGTTTTTATCAATATCGCATGATATAAATATAAATCTGCTAACCATTATTGCAATACCCCAGGGAATCTATCTTAGGCTCAACCAAATGTACAGTTCCCAAGTCCACTCTAGGTCATACTCATTATACATGGATTCAAAAAGTATAAAACCAGTCTATCAGACATTGTTTTATGTCAGAATTATGTCTCCCCTCCCCCAATCCATCTATTGACATTCTAACCCCCCATGTGATTGGGTTCAGAGATAGTGCTTTTGAGTAAGTAACTGAGGTAAAATAAGGTTATGAGGGGAGGTACAGAATCCAGTTTAACCGGTGTTCTTTATAAGAACACTGGAAATACCAGAGATGTTTCTCTCTCTCCACACACATACAGAGGAAAAGATGTATGAAGACACAGCAAGCAAGAAGAGAGTCATCTACAAGCCAGTAAGAGAGGTCTCCTTAGAAACCCATCCTCCTGGATTACCTTGAACTTGAACTTTAAGTCTTCAGAACTGTGAGACAGTAAATGTCTGTTGTCTATACTACCTAGTCAGTAGCATTCCATTATTGTGGCCCGAGCAGATTAAGACAGACATCAGCACCACCCAGAAGAAAGGAGAAAACCGTACATGAGGCAATTAGTAAATGGGCAGAGATTTGACGGGAGATCCCAAATCTTAGGGAAGATACATAGATGAGAAATAAGCATAAGAAACATGCCCCCCACCCTGGCTGGTGTAGCTCAGTGGATTGAGAGTGGTCTGGGAACCAAAGGGTAGCCGGTTCAATTCCCGGTCAGGGCACATGCCTCGGTTGCGGGCCAGGTCTCCAATGGGGGCCATGTGAGAGGCAACCATACATTGCTGTTTCTCTCCCTCTCTGTCTCCTTCACTTCCCCTCTCTCTAAAAATAAATAAAATCTTTATCATTAGGAAAATCTAACTTAAAACAATGAGATACTATTACATGCTTATTATAATGGCCAAATCCAGAGCACTAACATCACCAGATGGAACAACAGGAGTTTATTTGTTGCTGGTGAAAGGCAAAATGGTACAATCACTTTGAGAGACAGTTTGGGGGTTTCTTGAGAAAGTAAACATATTTTCATCATTGTCTCCAGCAACTGTGCTCCTTGGTATTTACCCAAAGGAGTTGAATGCTTATGATCACATAAAAAAAAACTGAATACAGATTTTAAAAAAATGTTGTTCAAGTACAGTTTTCTGCCTTTTCTGCCCACCCAGCCCAACATGAATACAGATGTTTATAGCCATATTATGCAAAATTTCCATAACTTGGAAACAACCAAGATGTCCTACAGTAGGTGAATAAGTAAAGAAACTGAAGTACATCAACACAGTGGGATATTATTCAGCACCAAAAAGAATGAGCTATTGAGCCATAAAAAACATGGAGGAAACTTACATGCATATCACTAACTGAAACAAGCCAATCTGAAAATGCTACATACTGAAGGAGCATAGAGCAAGTCACTATTGCTACTGACTTGATTTAATTGCATGCAGATAACATCACCTTGTTTATTTTGCATGCTTGTGTTGTGACCTGAGCAATTTACCATGGGGGGGGGGGGAAGAGAAATTAAATAAGGGCTTTTAAAATGTACTTATGATGAGTTCATTGTAGTTATCTAGTTAGCCTCCTTAAGAACTATAATTAAAATTAAAACAAAACACTGCTTACCCAAGAAGAGTACATTTACCTTCAAAAAGATCTCATATGAGTGATATATTACTTAATCTGTCACAGAGTACTGCTTGATTAAGCATTTAAACAAAAATCCCCCATCGCCAGTCTGTTGAATTCATAGCACCATCTTTCTTCCCAACCATCCAGTTTAATCTTAAATGTATATTTCTTCTTCTTCTCCCACAGAGAAATAGAGCGAGATAAAAGAAGGAGATGTGGAAAGATGGACAAGGAGGGGGAGAGGAAGGAAAAAATAGACAAAGGGGGAAAGAAAGAGGGAGAACTCTATGACTTTAAATTAATATAATAGACACAATTCATATAGCATTTTAAAATATTTTATTTATTTATTTTTAGAGAGAGGGGTAGAGAGGGAGAGAAACATCAATGTGTGGTTGCCTCTCCTGTACCCCCTACTAGGGACCTGGCCTGCAGCACAGGCATGTGACTTGACTGGTAATGAAACCAGCCACCCTTTGGCTCACAGGCTGAACTCAGTCCAATGAGCCACACCAGCCAGGGCTCATATATTCTTTTGTAAACCTAAAAAACAAAACAAAACAAAACAAAAAAACTGTGGAAAACAGTCAGAAATGTCCTCAAAAAACTAAAAAATGTAACTGCTTTTTGAACCAATGATTCCACAGCTGGGATTATAACCTGAAAATCCTAAAGCATCAGTTCAAAAGAACCTATGCACACTGATGTTCATAGCAGCACAACTGACAATAGCCAAGTGCTGGAAGCAACCTAAGAACCCATCAGTGAATGAGTGAATCAAAAAACCATGGTACATTTACACAATGGAATAGTACTCAACAGAAAGAAAGAAGGAGCTCCTACCCTTTGTGACAGCATGGATGTAACTGGAGAGCATTATGCTAAGTGAAATAAGCAAAGTGATAAAAAACAAATACCATATGATCTCACCTATAAGTGGAAATTAAACAACAAAACAAAGAAATCACCAAATTGAACCAGAGACATGGAAGTACAGGACAAACTGAGAGTGACCAGAGTGGATACAGGATAGGGATAGCAGGCAAAAAACGAGAAGAGACAAGTCAAGGAACATGCATGAAGGATCCATGGGCATGGATGAAGGGGTGGGGATTGACTGGGGGGAGCAGGAAGAGCAAGGGGGAATATTAGGACAACTATAATTGAACAGCAATGAAAAAATGCATCTAAAAGTAAATAAGGGTATGGATTTTCTCACAGGAAAACAATTAAAAAAAAAAAAAAAAAACAAGGATAGGTCTGACAGCACCAGGATGAATCTTTCCTTGGCTGTTTCATTAACGTCATGTCTTCACAATAAACCAACCACACAAAGAAAGCAGCTGTATGCCTATGGAAAATAAAATGCCATCTCTTTAAAAATATTCTCAGAATGAGTGGTATGTGGGAAGAATACCCAACCTTTTGTTCTTCCAAAATGATAAAACTTTGAAAGATATAGAAAGAAAAAATACAGTGTCTTCTTCTTTGAAAATCCTTTTTAAAAATACAGATTTTTTTTTAAAAGGACACATATGTACCAGATGTACAATTGCTACAGGTCAAATTTATTTTGAGAAACTTTTTGGATAGTAAAGTAAAAAGAGAAACACAATCTGCCAGGAAAAATATTTTAGTTTTTCAAAGGAAGAAATAATTTTCCACATTCAGTTTAAAAATAAATTTTAACATGTAGTGTAAAACAGGACATGGTGTGAGAGGCAACAGATAAAATTGGCCAGGGCATCACTCAAAGTGCACGTTGATGAAAGCAGATAGCACTGCAAACCCATGAACATCTCCTCAAAGCAATTCTGTGTGACTTTGAGTGAAAGGGGACTTGTGGGCCCTGACCAGGTAACTTCTAGTGTTAGGTGGAATTTTAGTGTTAGGTGGGATATGTAGTAAACTGAGGCAGGGAGGAGGGGGGGGAGACATGTCTCACCCTCTGACTCAGCAGTCCTGAGCCCGGTTTGGCAAGATTGCTGGTTGTTCTGAACATCACAAGCAAGGACAGCACAGGAGGAAGGGAGTCCTTGACACTCTGTGCTGAGAAAGGGAGTCTCATGAACTAAGACAAAGAGCCTTTACCAGTTGAAAAAGAAAGCCTTCATAGCTGTACATTATTCCCAAGGTTTAGAAGGGGAAGGAGGGGAAACCTAGAAGCTGACTAAGGCACCCCTGAACCCCAGTAGACAGCATACTTGGACTAACTGGGTGCCCACTTGTAGCCTTGGTGCAGGGATATAGAACAGACTTACTAATAAACTCGCTAACAACTTTATTTCCTCCATACATGGGGCATTGAGACTAGCTGGATGCTGGCTTGCAGATTCATGCTCCTCTGTGTTTCAGGAATATACTCGCTATCTCCTTTCCACCACATGTGTCGTCTGTCACTTGAATTCATCTCTTGTGAGCTAAACAGAAACCTAGGAACAAGCTGGGGTGTGAGGATGACTCAGGTCTCTCCTCAATAAAATGAGAATTGTGATTTTCGCTTTTGATGGAAAGCAAGTGGACAAATACAACCTGATGAATGGATATTCTATCTCCACAAGAAAGTGAGAAAGGTAGTGCATAAGGAACAAAGAAAAGTATATTCTCATAAATAATCTATGGTTCCCGATATTCAGTGTATGTATCCAGAAATCCTTCAGTCCAGCCGATTTATTGTTGAGGAACAGATATGGAAATATCCAGTATTATATTACATGCTAGCCACTACTTTTTTTTTAGAATTTTAATTGATGATCATATTCATATGAAGTATTGTTTTTCATATCACTTTTGTTTATATGAGTAATTATTCATTTTATATAAGATGGTTGTTTCCAGATCAAAAATTTTATTAGAGAATATTGACAGGTAGCCTTAACACCTCCCTCCCTTTGAATAAATTTTAGACAGTTTCCTTTCTGACTACAGGCCCCTGGCTTTTCTTTACTGAAAGCATTTACTTTAGAATTTTTGCAATTACAAGTTTGTCTGTGAGATGTAAATGTCCCAGCGTCTTGCCATGGTTACGTACTAAGAATGCCTTTCTCAGAGACCTGGAGACCTTTCTCCTTTAAATGGAGCAACCAAAAAGATAGAAGCCCTATCTTCCAGTCTCCGTGGAGGATAGGAGCCCATCTTTAATAAGGGCCGATTAGCGGAAACAACCATGGCCCAATCCCACCAACTGACCTCCCCAACATCTCTAGGACTCTTCCAATAGCTCACCTCGGTGTTTAAAATTCTCCAGGCTTTTGTTTCAGGGGAGATGAATTTAATTTTTCTTCCCTATTTCAAATAGTCTTGAATAGAGTCTTCCTTGACTGTTTTAACTTCTCCAGTCAATTTTTCTTTGACAGTATTCTGTACATGTAACACATGTGTACATGATTGATTTTTAAAATACACATATTTTCACATATCCTAAGGGAAAATAACTAAGTTAAAAAAAAACAGAGATCAGTGATTTAAAAGCACATTTCTCCCTACAAAAATTATAAAAAATTTGAGAGATATATAAAAATATTGCAATTTAATTTTCATAACATGTCAGGAGAACTGTGGAGAAAGTACCTCCTACTTTGCTCTGATAGTCCATGATGGTATTGCTTAGGAGGTTTGCCTGAATGGAAAATTGAAAAATGACTGTAATTTTTACAAGATGACCAAACTAGAAAAATAGGCACTTTCAAGTTTTCTGCCAAATAAAATGAGTGTTCAAAGTAATCATATGAACTAACAGAAAGAGACTGTGGTAGAACAAGGAAGGGAAGAGAAACAAGGACACAAATATAATATATTGTATAAAAGTCTATTTCAGTGGGGCAATCAATATTTTATCAAATTGATAGAAAGTTCAAGTCAAGATTTGCATTTGAGTTATTATCTTTGGGCCTAATTTCAACACCCATCTTTAAGTGCACAACGATTGATGATGATAAATCTTAACAGTTTTTCAAAAATAATGAAAAAATCAATAAAATATCAAATAAGAAACTCACATCATGAAAATGAGCTGATTGTGCTTGAGTTAAATAATTATTCTGAATTTTTTTAGAAACTTTTAAGTGTATAAATTTTATCATTCCATGTGTAAATTAAATATTTTATCTGAATTGCTTATGTTGAAAAAACAATGATTCCTCAAGTTTACAAGAGTAGACAAAGCTTGTTTCCTTTCATGCTTAAGACTTACTACAATTGCAGTAAAGGAAAAACTTTGCTAAAACCCCATAATCATAAGGAAAATACACAGGAGTGACTAGAGGCAGAGATTACAAAAAGCTCATAGAGTATATAGAATGATTAGCAGAGGACACGACACGCAAAAGGTTAAAACAGAGGAAGTTTCTGCAAAGTAGAGAGCCTTCTGCAAAGCTTATAGACACAGAACGACAAATACGATGTGATCTCACTTATGTGCAGAATGTAAAATTGCCACACAGGCAGCACCAGAGTCGAGCAATGGGTGCTTCACTGGCTGCCTTTCTTGGCTCCTTATCACCTCCCTTTTACACCCCCTGAAGTCCTGAGTACTGGGAAACTTGTTATAGATTTGTTGTTCAAATAAAAACAAATAGATCATTCTTCTTGTCTTGGTAGTGAAACTGACAGATAAGTAACTTTATCCCATAAAATAACTTAAAGGTCATAGGAACCATTGGCTAGGTTGTATATGACTCCCAATAGAATGGAAATCAAATAACAAAAGAGAAAACAGCAATCAAATACATTTGTTTTAATTTTGTTGTATTTTAATTTGTGAATATATATCAGAAAAACACCAACTATGTATATTTTAATTCAAAATTGTAAACCAGTTAAGGATAGTGCTATAAATCCTTTATTTTATTCCAAAAAATAAAATAAGAACCAACCAAACACTCATAAGAGAGAGACATTTGGTGATGCGAGCTTTTATTTGTTTTTAATTGTTTGTAATATTCAGCATGGATATTTTTCCATATTTCCATCTCAGTACTTCTGCAAATTGTAACAATGTGAAAGTTAAGACAGCTGTGGGTGCAATCACAAAGGAAACATTTAAAGACAAGGCAAGCTAGCTTTTACCACTGGTGTCTCACTACACCTTTTGGCAATGGTGTTTTTCATCAAGAATTATTGACCTTATGTTTTGTAGCATCTCTATGTTATGAATCAAAGTAGCTTTCATATTATTTTACATTGCATCATAATATATGACGGTATTCACAAAGTTCCCTGAAGCCTCAAAGATTTTTTTTTTTAATTTTTGTTTTCTAAAGATGTTTAGTTCCTAATCTCGCAATGTATAGGTAAATCTGTTGAGACTTAACTCAGAAAACTGGCCTTAGAAGTACAATATACTTATGGGCTTAATTATCCAGTTAATTGTCTGTGAAAAACTGTATTTTTGTGACAACTTTTGTATTTAAATGGATGAAGTTATCCTTACAATTTCCTGTTTTCCTTATTTATAAATAATTGGAACATTTTTCTCTCCTCCCACAATATAATTGATAAAATATTGAAAACTAAAAGAGTAACAGCAAAAATAATATTGCAAAAGTAAAATTATCTGAGAAACACATAAATAAACAATATCAATTCTTCCAAAAATCATCTTAAGGGGACTGAAAAGAGCATGTGATACATTTCAAAGGTCAAGTCTTGTTTTATCTTTCTTACAAAGATGTTTATTTTATATCACAGTGCTTTACGGAACTATTGAGTTCTACACCTTACATAATATTGTGGATTTTATAAAATTCAGAAAATTGTTTTCTTTGGTCTTGAACAGCAAAGTGAAATGCATGCTTCCTAGAGCAGAATGCTCTTTTCTTTATAACTGTCTTCTACCCGGTATACAAAAGGGACGGCTTCTTGATATATTATTGCTTGTGTTAAGAGACACTAAAAATGATAGCACTATCTTTTTGCTGTTTGCCAAATATAAAATCATTTTTCTTTGGCATTTCAAAATGAAAATGCCAAATTAAGTAAAACTTATTTACTCTGCTTTTCTAAGCAGTTTTGGTTGAAAAATAAACAATTTGAACAATATCATTTGTCAATATTTTATAACTTTTTTTTAGCTTCAAAGTAACATTAGTAAAATCTGTCATATTTAGAGGCAGTCAATATTCAAATAGAATTAAAGTGTTGTAATGAGCTGAGTTCCATAATGGTTATAAGTACCTTAGACAAAGACTGCTCAGTCAGGAAACCATGTTCTTTTTACCTATACATAGGAACAATCCCTATTAATCAAATATCCCATTTCTCCTCCATCAGCTCAATGGTGAATATTTTAACCTAATGAATAATTATAATTTATTATAATTTAATTTGAGATAATTAAAATTATATAACTAATTTAAGCAAACTAATTCTGATTAAAGTCAGAGCTTAAACTCTAAAAAGATAATCTATTTGCAATTTTTTTTAACCTCAGGGAGTTGGAAGAAATTCTTCATCTTATTTTTTTAACCTAATGGGGATTTCATATAAATGAGAGTTTCCAGAACACAAGGACTATCTAATACAGACAAAAATTCACTTTCAATTTTAAGTCATATAGAAAGTTAAGAGTAGCAATTTTTAGCAAAGGGAACTGAAGTCAAAAGGGAGTTAAATAGATATGAAATGCAAGATCTCTAAATTGCTTAGAGAGTACAAAGTCAAGTTAGCAGTCTGCCAGGTATTGGATAAAAATCACGGAAACCAAAGGAGGGTAGGATCAAGGGTGGGAAGTGAAGTGGGGATGGCTGGGGCTGGGGGTGGTGGGGGGAGTTGTGGGGGGACATGGAGACGACACTTGAATGACGATAAAAAGTGTGAAAAAAAAAGAAAAGAAAAAGGATCACATATATGTAAGCTTTTCTAAGGTAACAAGTGGGCCTTAAGAATTCCTTTAATCCTACTGTTACTCTCATTAATGACAAATATTAAATATTTATTACATAGAAACATCTTCAGATGGCTGAAAACATGAATGGATTAATCTTATTGATAAGCAGAAGGATATACAGGGTTCTAAAAATCAAATCATGAGACAAAATGCGCAGTGTATAAAGACATCTCACCATTGTTACTTAAGCGTAGATAAGTGGTGATAGTGCAAAAACATAAGCTCCATGTGCTGAGGTGAATATAACAAAATAGAAAACAAAATGAAATTGACATGTATTCTCTCCTAATAACAAATAAAACAAACAAACAAAAAAAGGTTGACAACTTATGGAAATTGGCAACTCAGAGGGATTGATTTTCTTTGTTCTTATGAAAGTAAAAGACATTATGAAATCAGAATACAGAGATCAAAGAAAAAAACATTTCTACTTTCTCCTCAGAGGAAAGATGAATCAGCTATGCAGCCCTCTTTATGATTGAAAAATCAAGGAACACCAGAAAAATGCCAAGATATGCAAACAAAATACTTAGCCCCACAGGGAAGAGAGATAACATGGGACACAGAAGATGATTATTTTTTCAATCATTATGTTAAGAGACATTCCAGAAGAAACATCAAAATTGGGGTAATAGCATCCTAGAGATTAAAATGTAAATTATTAGAACAATCAAAGGAAAATGAAAGTCAATAAAACCTGGTAGAAAACATAGTCAAAGAACAGAGGCATTTTGGGGTCAGGATTTTGAAAACAGGCATCTTAGAGATGTGTCTTTTCACATTGTTTTCTTCAAAACTAGTAATTCAAAAACTGAATATGCAAAGTAATGAAACCAGGTGCACTGATTTAATTGTTAACAGGACACTTTCGGTCATAGCAGAATCAGATGTTAATGTAAATGTCAATCCTACTGATATTGTAAAAACAAAAAAAATGTGAAAATTTAAAGTGGAAAAATCGGGACAAAGATTGGGATAAAGAGTTAAAAATACCATCAAAATTCACAGAATAACCAAAAAAGATGTTGACAAGTACATTTTTAAAGTTACAGAGACTACAAAAGAAGAGAATTGGCAAAGTAGGTTTACAGTTGTTCATATGGAAAATAATGCAAATTAAATTAATAAATAATACAGTGAACTCACACTGTAAACCTACTTTTGACCCACCAGGTATGTATCTCAAAGCTTTTGGTAAAAGAACAAGAGATGGCAAGAGAAATTAAATAAATTGTTATATTTTTCATATGAAAGAGTTAACTGATATATTTGGACATATGTACTTATCTATTTATAATATATTTATAATATAGGTATCTATATATAATCAAAAGTTATTAAAGTAATCACCAGTGGACATTTAAAAAATAATTGTTTAAAAATGTCTTTGTGAGTGAAGTCTTTATATATTTATGTTATTTTTAATTAATTCATTTATTTTAATGATAAAATTTTACCAGTTTACAAAAACTACTACTTCAGGAATCACCTGTCCTCCAAAATGTAAATGATCTTCTTTCATTTGTTACCCAAGACATGCTATTTTCCTCTGCTTTGGAAAAGAAAGAGAAGAAGGAAAAGGGATACTTTAACAGTCTCTATTGTGTACCAAACCCTTGTTGGGATATCTGCATATGCTGTATCACTCAGGACTGATAGCACCCCAGTTAATTACATTAGATCTGACAACAGCCATGACAAGGACAAGTAAAGGGATTTTGTACATCTCACAGTGGGAAGTGTAGCTCTAATATTTCACGTCTAAGAGAGCACGGACTTTCATGGAACATAAAGACAGCAAGCAGGACCCACGTGTGTGATGGCGGAATTTCCTGTGGGAAATCAGGATGATAAATTTCTTAGAATCAAAAGCTTGTTCTTGCTAAGGCCTCCCTTCCCCCTGGATCAAAAGAACTTATGCTGATGCATACCTAGTTCTCTTAGGCTAGTGTTTACAATTCCTGAGTTCAGCCCAAACCTGTTGTCCTTCCATTTGCATATCTCTCCTTTTGATGTACCTTCCTGGACCAGCTACCTTGAATCCACAATCTATGCATAGTTAATGAAGACCATTCTGATGTAAAGTCCCCCTGAAACAACAATAAAAAGCTAGGCTAAGCTACACTCCTGGCCTCTCCCATACCATAAGGGAGGGGTTGTTTGGTCCCAGATTCCTCTAGTCCAGTGTGTTTCTGTGTGAAATTATTCACGCTTCAGTCATAGCTATACGAATTCTGTGGGCCAGAATTTGTGACAGACAAGAAGCTGGCAGAGAGGGTTGAGCCACAGAGGCTGGTGGGATGCACAGCCTCTCACTTTTCTCTACACTTTAATATATTTAGTGATTTCAAAACTAATGTTAGTAGTTATCTAAGTGCATTCTCAATTACTTTTCATTTTCCACCAAGAAGCAAAACAACAGCAATCTATGAAACACTAAGTAGAAATGGAGTTTAAAATATGTCAAGAATAGATGAGATCTTGAATGTGGGTGACCACGAATGGCTGTTTTGAAAACTAAGATGTGGTACATATATGCAATGGAATACCACTCAGCCACGGAAAGTATGGTATACTATTGCCATTTGCAACAACATGGACGTATCTTGAGAGTATTATGTTAAGTGAAATCCATATCATAAGTCATACAGAACAGGGCATGAATGCATGATTTCACTCAGATGTGGGATATAAAACTAAAAACCAGCAAATGAACAAACAAAATGAACAAACAGAGAAAAAACAAATTTGTATTTACAGGCCACAGAATGGTGGTGAAGAGGTTAAGGTGGTGGGAGAGGACCAAGAAGGTAACGGGGTTCAAATACATGGTGACAGATGGAGACTAGACTTTGGGTGCTGAGCACACAATGAGGTATACTGATGTTGGATTATAAAATCATGTACTTGAAATTTATGCAATGACATTAACCAGTGTTACCACAATAAATTTAATATTTTTTTTAAAGTTCTGCTATTTTAAAACAAATCATTAGCCTCTATGGTTTTACTTTTTCTGTTTGTAAACTGAGTGAGTTGGACTGATGTCTCAAGCATGTTCCAGCTTCTAGTCAAAGAGAATAGATGAAGACAGTATTTAAACGAGAAAATGCAAAAGATTAGATTGAATAACCAAATCACCAATTATGCTTAATAATGAAAAAACTAGAAAGTGTTTGCACAAGTGGTTATGTCTTTTTTTTTTAAAGATTTTATTTTTATTTATTTTTAGAGAGAGGGGAAGGGAGATAGAAAGAGAGGGAGAGAAACAGCAATGTATGGTTGCCTCTCACATGGCCCTCATGGGGACCTGGACCGCAACCCAGGCATGTGCCCTGACTGGGAATCGAACCGGGACCGCTAGGTTCCCAGCCCGCGCTCAATCCACTGCGCTACACCAGCCAGGGCATGGTTATGTCTTTTAACTAGTCATTCTGTAACAAAGAATTGGCTGTTACTGGCTTTTAAAAAAGAGTGAGGCTTCTCAGGATTTTGTTTTTGTCCTTCTGACTTGTGGTCTAGTGACAAGTAATAAGATTAGGTTAGCTTCCAGAATATAGGCCCTACTCAGTGCATTGTGGAATACTTCTCAAATTAATTAGTGGAAAAAAACTCAACAATTTAGATTGAAGGCTAGAAAAAAAAAGAAATAAAAAAAACACTGATTAATAGTATGATGCTGCGGTTCTCCATGCAGTATTGTAGCTGTTGCCTTTGTATGTCTCTGTGCTATGTGTGTATTTCAATAACATACTTGACAGGAGAAATTCATGTGCAGAACATTCAACCATGTGCTCTATTTTGCTAAGGCTGTTTTGTAAGAGAGACTTCTGGACATACTGCCTACATAACTCTGCCCATTTTCCTCCCACTAGTTTTGAGACACTCAGATAAACTACATTATGACAAGTGAGAGATGACTATGGGAAAAGTGAGAAGACTGCAAAAAAGTTAATCCACATGGTAAATGCAGATTGGGGAAAGTAGGTTTACAGTTGTGAGCATGCAGAACATTTATTCCTGTATTATAATTTATTAATATTGTATTAATATACAAAATATCACTTCGCATACAAACAACTGTAAACCTACTTTGCTCTATCCTGTATGACCTCTATGAGCTAAGTGTATTTTTAAAACACAACTTCTGGTATTTTTAATAACATGCTATGATATTGAAAAATAAATATTTGTAAGCGAAGTATAACAGCTATATGTCAAAAAGACTTATCAAAGATATACCAACTTGTTTCATTATCCCAAGGTTTTGAATTGGCTATGACATATCAGATTCATTTTCCACCCATGTGTAGAATTTAATATAAATCACAATTAACTTGAAAGTCCAATTTAAAAATGTTAGTCCTAGAAATATCATTTCAGAATATTTTCAAAGCAATGTTGTACTTTAAGAAAACCTGATTTTCTAGGGCATTTGCCCCTTGTCAGGGTACAGGACAACCTACTCCATTTAAATTGTTACCTCCCCATTTTCTCAGATCTTTTTAAAACAAAAATATTGTTTAGTGTAATTTTTAAAATTTATGTCTGTTATTTCTTAAAGCCTAAAATCAATTGACCAAGTAGTGAATTATGGAGAGATATTTCACGCTATACTTAATTCTCCTTAGTTATAATAATCCAAAACAAACTGAACTGGTATAAAATAAAGACTTGATTCCCTGTGCTTTTTCTTCTTCAGTGCAGAGACAGGATGTGACAGTCTGCTTTGGCAAATATTGATTGAGTACGTTCCATTTGCCAAAATTTAAATGAGTTATTGACTGGTGATTAGTAGTTGGTAAATGTTTGTATGCATGTTTAAATAGATGCAGGTATAGAATCAGTGTACATTATATACTGTTAAGCACAGTTCTTGATAATTGTGTCCTATGTCATATTTGGAATTATGCTTGAGGTCATTATCCCTACTGAGTATCTGTGTTAAACTTATGTGAAAAATAATTCCTCGTTCCGAACTTGGGTAAACTATCACTGTTTAACTTCTTCAGTGTTCACAACATGCATCATTTTGCAGTGCGCTTTCTACGGGGGACAACCTAAAAAACAAAACAGAATCATCATCTTCTGGAAGGCAGTCCCCTTGTGGTACAGGCCTCCCCCACTAGGTGAGTATTCTAGGAACCCATCTGTTTCAGTGCACCAGCTGGGATCATTTTTAAAGGCTGTGTTCAGCTTCAGCAAAATTTTTTTGAAGGTTCTTTCAGTGTATTTGCCCATTTCTTGATGGCTGATTCATGAGTATCTGTCCACACCCCGCTGAGTGCTCAGCAGTTTTTGACCAAAAGTGGTATGACCCCCGTGTCCCATCCTCCCCATTCACCCAATCTTGCCCTGAATGACTATTTTTGTTGTTTCTCCCAATGAAAAAAAAATTCTGCCAAGGGAAAAAGTTTTGCTGACGTGGAAGAGGTTAAACAAAAAAAGGCAGAAGCACTAAAAGGCACTGAGTTCAAAAACTGTTTCGAGCAGTGGAAAAACTGTCACAATAGATGCAATGCATCAAATAGATAGTACTTTGAAAGTGACTAAATTTTAAACATGTAAGAATAAATATATAATTTTTAATAAATAAATTCCATTTGTGGCCCCCTTGTATCTAATGTTATATGTAACTATGGAAGTATAATATGGAAAGCTCAACTTATTACTAAGACACTGGCAAAAATTAATTGTGCTCTAACTTTTAATTGTTCTTTGAACCCTGTATATAGTGAGGTCTGTCCAGAGAAAGAAAATCATTGTTAATATAATGAGAAGAGTTCATACGACATGGATGTAACCTGTCAGCCAAAGGGAGTGGACTGGAATGCGCATGTGTGAACAATGATGACTTCACTGTACTAGTCAGTGGGGGCAGTAGATGTTACTGAGTGAGCAAATGTACTGTGTGGCCGTCACATTCAAAATGAGTAAGTAGAGCAACCAATCTGCTTCAAATTTTGCGTTTAGCTTGAACATTCCTCTGTGGAAACTGTTTGGATGATTCAGAAGGGTGCAGTTATGGACAACTGGTGACTGACAGCTTCATCACGACAATGTGCCCACTCATGTATCACATCTTGTGCAAAGTGTCCTGGTGAAACATCAAATCACCCTGGTGGCTCAGGCCCTTACAGCCCAGATTTGGTGCCCTATGACTTCTGGCTTTTCCCAAAACTAAAATCACCTTGAAAGGGAAGAGATTCAGGAAAATGTGACAGGGCAGTTGATGACAATTGGGAGACCTGTGTGAGGTCCCAAGGTGCCTGCTTTGAAGGGAACTCAGACGTCATTTTCCTATGTACCATGTTTCTTGTATCTGGCATTTTCTTCAATAAATATCTCTATTTTTCATGTTACATTGCTGGATGTCTTTTGGAAAAAACTTTCATTATAGAATAAGGGTGGGGGAAGTAGCAGAGGATAAAGGGGGGATAAAGGATGATGGAAAGAGACCTGGCTTAGGGTGGTGAACACAGATTCAAAATATAGATAACGTGCTATAGAATTTTACACTTGCCCTGGATGGTGTGACTCAATGGATTGAGCGCCAGCCAGCGAATCAAAACATCACTGGATCGATTCCTGGTCAGGGCACATGCCTGGGTTGCAGGCCAGGTCCCCAGCTGGGGGCTTTCAAGCAGTAGCCGACCAATGTTCCTGTCTTAAATTGATGTTTGCCTCCCTCCTTTTCCCTCTCTCTCAAAATAAATAAATAAGTATATAAATAAATCCTTAAAAATAATTTATACTTAAAATATATATAATTTTGTTAATCAATGTCACCCCACAAAATTCAGTAAATTTTGGAAAAATTATTTTATAACTAAAAGCACCTAAAAACTTACTTATGAGATTTTATTGTCAGAGTCAGCATACGATTAGACATGCAAAAAACATGCTTTGCTCTTTAATTTTCCTTTTATGTACTGTTTATCTTCTTTGAGAACTTATTAAATTTATTTAAGATCCAAGTTGTCAATTGCACATCCAACTAAGTGCTTACAAGAGTTATTTGATTCTTTAAAATAAAGATGTGAGCATTTGTTGATATTATATCACAAAGATAGAAAGAGATACTAGTTCTGTCTACACTTGAAGCTTACTTGTCCTTAAAATTTAACTAGAGTTGCTTTGAATACTTTTAAGAAATGAAGACAATCCCTCTCCACTCTGACATAGCATTTAATTTGATGTGTTAAGTAATAAATGTGTCTGCACCCAAATTCAATCACTCCTAAGGAATACAGGCAATATAGGAACATATATATATAATGCTTGTAAGACAAATATTTTATTTTATTAATTTTTAAAGATTATTTATTTATAGAGATGGGAAGGGAGGAAGGAAGAGAGGGAGAGAAACATCAATGTGTGGTTGCCTCTCGCGTGTCCCCCACTGGGAACCTGGCCTGCAACCCAGGCAGGGGCTCTAGACTAGGAATTGAATTGCTGACTCTGATTTGCAGTTCCTCACTCAATCTATTGAGCTACACCAACCAGGGCTTAAGACAAATATTTTAAAACAGATTAAAGAGAAATATTAAATGTTAAGAGCACACTGGTCCTTGTAATATACAGTAACTACATAACAAATACTTGAAGCTCTAATAACTTAACTGATTTACCCCTCACAGGCACTAATTCAAGAAAATGCCATATAATATCCTATCATACCCTGCAATTTGAACTTACTGAACAAAATCAAGTCACTGATAGGTACTGAAATAAAATGTCTTTCTTTCCTTAACATGTAATAGTAAAAAAAAAAGGAAAAAAAAAAGAAAAAAAATTAGAACCTAGTAGTGAAACAATATTTTTATTCCTTGAAAATATATTTGACAGAAATATGCCAGCATTAAGCAATTAAATTAAGGGGACTGTCTTTCCTCATTACTTAAATACAACAAAGAAACCCCACATATTTTATTTCTAGCACAAAGGAATTTGTTGGAAGGTAATTTTACATGCAGGGATCCTTTTTCCTCTAATTCCTTTCATTGGGGATTAAATTATTCTTCACATGGTAACAAGGTTTTCAAATCCTCTCTCAGCTCAATTTAAAATGGTATAAAGAGCCAAGCTTGTTATATTGGATTTGTAGACGTATCAGGTTAATACAATTCCTTTTATATATTAGTGTGTAGAAAAAAACATACTTTTTAAAACACTATGTGAAGGCTAAACTTCAGAATTTTCTTCTTCTCACCTGATTCTAAATGAATTCTTTGCCTCACTTATCCTAAAGAATAAAGCTAGACTCAAGAAATAATACTGTATTTGATTGGCTGCTCTCATAAACAGACCTTTAGTCAAATCCAGAAACAGATCTACTTGTTATTTTCACTCTTCCGTCAGGCACACAGTAGGTGAAGCCCTGCCTCACACCCTCAGGACTGCCAGCAGGCATCAACCTATTTTATTATACCCATGATTCCACATGGCTTGGAAAACTGAAATGCTTTGTTTTTTTTTGTTTGTTTGTTTGTTTGTTTTTTTAACTGAGTAATAAAAAGAAAGAATACAAAATTGTAATGTTCACTTTGCGTCAATACAAAACATTCCTTCCCAAGAATCGTTCAATGTTTTGCTGATGTAAGAAACTCTTTAAATTTGCGGTACTAGTGAAAATTGTGCTAACAAGAGCTAGGTATTCCTATAGGAGCCACTAAAAGCTCTGTTATTGGTCTTCTAGTATAAACCTGGAATTGTCTTCAGAACTTTATTTGAATAATTTTTGCAACATTCTCCTGTGACTAGTTGGTGTATTTACACTCATAGAGATATATGTGGGTGTGCTTTTATATTTCACATATTTCTAATGTTTTTTAAATCTAGTCTCCAGATCTCAAACACATCCTGGGTGTTTCAAACTGACACTTGAATATTGTAAATTAAGTTCTCAAGGGAACTTCCCCTGAATGAACATAGTAATTGTGTTGTTAAATTATGAAACATTTAAAATCAAAATGCTCAACTCTGCATAAGGTGGAATAAAAGTTTAAAAGAGAAAGATGAAACATGAAAGAGGAAAATGTTTAAAAGAGAAAGAATAACAACCAGAATAAATTTTGACTAGGGTGTAGTAACTAAAATTGACTTTCTGAAAGAAAAAATCACTTTAAAAGTTAAAATTTTGGTGTCAGCCATTCAGGTCCATTTTAGTGGTGGAATGGTATGATTTTATATGACTGAACTACGCATTTTGTGCTATGTATGGGATATACCATGCTATTTACTTTTTCTTCAAATGTTCATGTTTATTCCTTAAGCTCTTCGATGAACAAAGTGTTAGATAAACCCCTTGAGTCCGGGGATTATGTCTCATCTCCCAGAAACCCACATCGGGGACTTGCTGTGCTGGGCTGCGGAGCATTGATACATACTCCAAGGCACCCCGGTGCCCCGACTAAGCCGCTGAAATGGAGTTGACCTTCCGAAGAAACGAGCTCCCAGCAAAGTGTCGCAGGAAATGGGCCTGAGCATCACTGCCTCGCCGTGAAGCGCAGAGAGCTTTGTTACTCGGCTCTTCTTGTGGAATAATGTTTGATAAAGCCTGATAAGCTCTATCTTTACTCTTTCCTTCGGTTACCTTCTTCCTCTAAATTTAGAAGAGTGAAGGAGCGGGGAGACTGACTATACCCCCCACTGCTCCGTAGTATCCCTCTCAGAATGAAGGCAAAGTCAAGGACAAAGGTCACAAGAAAACTTTCTCAATTTTTCTACTTAATTTCATAGAAATCCGTGTAGATATGAAATGTCTTAGAAGAGAAATTATATAAAACTAATTTAAAAGATCAACTGCATTGGAAAGCCTTCTCATTTCTCCTTAAGTATGTGTTTGTAATGTTAATTCCCCTTCCAATCTTTAATAATGGACAGTACCTTGCATTTGCCTTCACACTGGTCTGGCTCGACCAGGGAGTTCCTTTCCGTTTTTGTTTTGTTTCATTTTCATTTAATAACAAATTTCATTTAATTACTATTATGACCATGAGTGTTGTCACTTTCTGTACAGACTATAAAAAGTATAACAAATATTGTGGGTAAAGTATATTTGAAGGATTTTTTCATTTTAAAAATATTTTTGAGGAGGACATTTGCTATGTGTTCATTTTTTAATGGACTACATTGGAATTTAAACAATATTTAAAACTTCTTCCTTACTGTGATTGCATAATTTTTACACCATTTCACAAACTGAACTGCATTTATCATGAGGATTTACTGATATGATAGGTTACTGACTTTAGGCCTGATTATAATTTTTAGGACAGGAAAAATCAGATAATTTCCAATATATCCCTACGGAGACTGTCAGAGCTGAAAATGCCCTGGGCATTTGGCTGATATGCCGTTGGGGAGAAGGTGCACTTGTGCTTATTCTATGCAATGGTGACATACTACACTTGGAGTGAAATCGATCTACACTCTTACTGATGGAAGAACATGGCATGTGATTTCTTTTTCAAGCTTATTCCTTTGCTTTTCCCGTGCTCTGTCTTCCCCTGCAACCCTGGCTGGTGGTCTCCATGGACTGGCTCAGCCTCCTTCCTCCTCGGGGTCCATACTTGCTGGACCCTCACCTGCTGTGTTCCCCATGCCCCTGCCCTTCTTTGGTTTCCTTCAGATCTTTCCCCTGGGGTCACCTCTGCTGAGAGCATTTCTTGACCCTGGTCAAAAATGTATGTAAGGTAGATGCACACAATCCATCACCCTCTCCAATTCCAGCCTTTGTTTTCTACACTCCTATTTTTTTAATAACGTATTTTCATGTAACACATCACTACCATTCATTTGTATGTGTGTGACTCCAGGCAGCCTGTTTTCCCCTCGGGAAGGTAAACATCATGGAGGCAGCAATGTTGTCTAATTGAGGCATCACCTTCAACACATAGTAGACTCCTTTTATTATCTCATAAATGAATAAATTGCTAGTGACATTTTATTTTTCTCAAATTCTATCTCATCATTTTATTTTACTATGAGTGTTCTCAGTCTTTCCTTTTCTGTTAAAAGAACTTATATCTTAGCTTCCTAATGTTGCCTCCACAAGACTCCCTGGACCTCCCTGCCCTACGTGCTTACTCACAGGCCATCAAATATAGTCAGGGTTACAGATGGTGAGTTTCTCAGTCTCTGCTCAGGAATATAATTCTCAGAGTTGGTGTACGCTGCTCTATTGATTGTAGTCTCTAAGATTAGTGTTCCAACCCTGAAGGATTCCTCATAACCCCAATATGTAAAAGTATATTTGCAACTACAGAGACAAGAACTCAATGCAGACTTCATTTTATGTTTTCCTCTATGAAAAATGATACTTAAAGGTTGGTTCTTCTTATGAAGTTCTGAAATATATATAAATACTGGCTAACTGTACTAGGGGCAGAAGGTAAAAGGGAAATTAGATTTCACAACACTAACAAGAAGCCAGATATTACATTAATATCTGTAGACAGATATTATCGTAATATCGTGATGTAGACACAAACTGAAACCACAGTGCCTGTCACACTGGGGTGTCATGAACTCTGCTTCAGTGCTGCAGCCAAGGGAACTGTGGTTGCATGACAGCCACATTCAACCCCCTTAAAAGTTTCCACCAGCTGGCTCTGGGCTTCACCATGGCCTCCATTCTCATAGCTCGGAGAACCAAGCCAAGCACAACTCATCAATCCTCATCCTGTTTGGAAAGGCTAAAGCCATGAAAGAGTAAGAGGAAGAGAAGGCAGCTTTCATCTTTACGTTAGGTCCCCAAATGATTATCCATTAGATGTTTTGAATATCACTCGAGAAAGTTAGATAAATAAGAGATATCTAGTGTCTTCTTAGGAGTAGAGAAATAAAGAAATTAACATTCAATGGGTGTACTGTTCTGTTTAATAGAGTTGTGTGTGCTAAATGCGATCTTTATCCTAGCCTTTGCAGTTAAAGAAGCAGTATCAGATGAAATGCCCCTGAAGAGGTACAGCCAAGAAAACTAGGGTAAGCCAAGGAAAGAACAGAGGGAACATCTTGCATATAGGCTCCAAGGTTGATCAGGGTCTTGATGTCTTCAAGGAACATAAATATTTCAATCAGAGGAGCACGGAGGGTGGGGTGAAAGTGAGAATTGGGAGAATAGAGATCACATGATCATATGTGCCAAGGTAAAGATTTTTTCCAACTGTTTTTGTCCTCAGGCCAGCAGAGTTTATTCTCTGAAAATGAAATATTATCAAGTTCCCTAATTTCTTAAAAACTGTTCCAGTCACTCCTCATTTCACAAACAAGCAAATCCAAGTTTCCATCTACATTTCACTAGAATAATATTTACCGAATGGTACTGCTTCTTTTAACTGTGGAGGGGTTGTTCCTCTTTGTACCTATGATAACATTTAAATGGCCATATATTATGGCAGCTAAGAACACTGACCATGGAGCCAGGAAGCCAGGGGAGTGTTCCTGATCAGTTCTATGATGTAAAAGTTATCCAACATTCAGCCCTTATGCCCAAGACACAGGTAATCATAGAACATGCAAAGTGTATAGGAGAATTCCTGACCCAGAGCAAACATTCAGTACATATCATTGCCCAATGATAATTTTACTTAAATTATAGCACTGACACTGTGGAAACGGTCACAGTTACAAGAGAAAACTACTATATATATATGTGCGTGTGTGTGTGTATGTGTGTGTAAACATATCAGTTGTCTGTAATATATATTTAGAATATTTAGAATAATATTTAGAATAAATATATATATTTAGAATATATACACATGTATTCTAAACAACTATTTGATTTCAGAAAAAACATCTTGTTCCAAGTATTATATAGTATGGACAGCTGGAAGGCAGGACGTTATAACATTTATTGTAAGGTTATCTCAGTCAAGTAAATTAACATATTTTAATAACTTCCTCCATAATAGTAATAAGCCTGAAGCAGTGCCAGAATGTGTAGGCTGGGCTGCAGAGGCAGCCCAGAAGGAAACTAGATAAAGTGTAAACAATTCCAAAGATTATAGGCAGTTAATGGAATGGTGAGGGTAAGATTATATTTTCAATTTAAAAAGACACCAAGAGATAATTTAGGTAAATTAGATAGTTAAAACTATACCCAGGTAATAAAAAGCATATTGTATTACTGATATTATTTCAAGTTTTTTCTCTTCCAGAACCATCTTTACAATGCTCATCAAAGAATGTAGCTGTATTTATAATAATTAGTGACAAGACCTAAAATTTCCTTTATTGTAGAGAAAATTTGATTGCTGCACTACATGAAAGGAACAACTAAGCTAAATTATAGCTTCACTATGTGGTCCCACATTAACCTCTGTTAGCAGGTTAGCATGTTCAAGTATCACAAGGGACACGACTCTAAACTCACTGAAATGCACTAACATTTACAAAAACCCAGCAAGTAGTTAGTGGCATGTATTGTTTGGCCTGGCATTAAGGAAACTAAACAGTCTATTGCATTTTCTCATTGTCTTTATTTTTCATTACCTTTATATATTTCTTTTTAAATAGAGGATTTCTGTCAGTGTTTTTTTATTTATAACATAAATAAAATTGGCCTTTGTTAGATAAGGACATTTATTAATAAAGGCCAATTATGCAAATCATTCTAAAAATTAAAAGAAAAAAGTTTTAATGCTCATAGTCATAATTATCAGTGCTTCCTCTTAAGGTCGGTTTTCATACAACTTTATGTTCAGATTGCACCTGTTACACAGAAGGGGTATCAAACTGCACTTTTTAGGTCTGTGTTACTTTTTCCAAAATCTTGGTGTGAACTACTACTATTTTCTTAATATAACTGGAGGTGATGGTGTCATGTTCTCAGGACATTAGTGCAAGTTAGTAATTGAACCAGTGTGACGCTTCATGTTGCACAGTTTAGATTGCATGTAAACACTCATAAAACAAGGCTCACTCTTCTACATACTATGTTTTCAGCAAATATGCCCAAGAGCTCAGCAAAGGGTATCTGACTATAAATAAATTTAAAAGCCAGTTTTTCCTCCTTTTACAGAAAATCAAAATCTCTCCTTTTACTGCCCCTGGGTTCTGTGTGCTCAGAAACAGAATGGAACATATTAGCTATTTCTTGTTTTCCCTCATGACCTCCACCTTTTATTTTTTATTGTTTTCACTAGAAATATTGCTTGAATACACATTTTTCCAAAGGGAAATTAAACCACTATTCAATTTTTAAATTAAATTTATTGGGGTGACATTCATTAATAAAAATATATAGATATATGAGGTCTGCTGGGATAAAGTCCAGCCATTGTTAATACAAAATTGATTTGTGTGAGATCAAATTTGTTTAACCTGGTGGCCAAGGAGAGTTGCCTAGAATGCACGTGGGTGAACAATGACAACTTCACTGTACTAGTCAGTGGGGGTGGTAGATGCGGTTGAGTGAGCATGCGCACTGTGAGGCCATCACGTTCAAAATGACCGAGCAAGTAGACCAACAAATCTGCATCAGATTTTGCATTAAGATATAACATTCCTCTGTGGAAACTAGTACAATAATTCAGAAAACTGCAGCTAGGGACAACTAGTGATTGGCAGCTTTATCACAACAACCCACCAGCTCATTCATTATGTCTCTTGTAGGTTTTTTTTTTTTTTTTTTTTTTTGGCAAAACATCAAATCAAATCACTCAGGTGACTCAGTCCCCTTACCGGCCAGATTTGGTGCCCTGTGACTTCTGGCTTTTCCCAAAACTAAAATTGCCTTTGAAAGGGAAGAGATTTTAGAGAGTGGATATGATTCAGAAAAATACAACAGGGCAGCTGATGGTGATTGGGAGAACTGTGTGAGGTCCCAAGGTGCCTACTTTGATGGGGACTGAGGTGTTTTTGTCCTATGTACAATGTTTCTTGTATCTTGTATCTTCTTCAATAAATGTCTCTATTTTTCATAGTACATGGCTGGATACCTTATGGACAGGCCCAGTATTTCTATGATACGTGATTCATATATTGCTTTGAGTGCCCACCACCCGAAGTCAAATTATCTTCTGTCACCACACAGTTGGCCCCCTTTACCCTGCAATACTCCCTTACACCCCCTCCTTCTGGTAACTGACATGCTGTTGATTGTGTCTATGAGTTTCAATTTTATATCTCACATACGAAGGGAATCATATGGCTCTTAATTTTTTTGCCTAACTTTTTTCACTCAACATGATATTCTCAAGGCCCATCCACGTTGTCACAAAGGGTAGCATTTCATCTTTTCTTATATAAGGTAGCATTCTATTGTGTATATGTATCACATATTCTTTTTTTTTAAAGATTTTATTTATTTTTAGAGAGAGGGGAAGGGAGAGAGACAGAGAGGGAGAGAAACATCCATGTGTGGTGAGTACCCCCCACTGGGGACTTGGCCTGCAACCCAGGCATGTGCCCTAGACTGGGAATCAAACCAGCGACCCTTTAGTTCCCAGGCTGCACTCAATTCACTAAGCTACACCAGCCAGGGTCCACATGTTCTTTGTCTAATCATCTCTTGAAAGATACTTTTGCTGTGTTCATGTCTTGGCCACCATGAATAATGCTGCACATATTAGTGAATAAATGTTTTCAAATTTTGGGTGAGGTATTGCTCGGTCATATGGTAACTCTATTCTTAATTTCTTGAAAAACCTTTATATTGGTTTTCATAATGATCGTACCAGTTTATACTCCCAGCAGCAGTGCATAAGTGCTCTTTTTTTTCAAAACTTCTCCAACAATTGTCTTATTGGTAACCACCATTCTAACAGGTGTGAGGTGGCCATATATCTATATCACATATATGCTTTATTTTAGATCACATATGTACATACATATAGATATATACATATATACCATATATGTAGATATGTGTGTATATATATATATGATCTGAAATAGCAAACTACATAGAAGAAAATATATGTAGATATTAACTTATGGACTTTGGTCTTAGAGAGGAGTTAATGAATTTGACTCCAAAGGCAAGAAAAGTAAAGGAAAAAAAATGAATGGGACCGTATCAAACTAAAAAGCTTCTGCACAGCAAAATAAACCTCCAACAAAACAGAAAGGAAACTAGTCAAATGGGAGAAGACATTTACAAACAACGTGTCTGACAAAGGGTTAATATTCAAAATACATAAAGGACTCATATAACTCAACATCAAACAAAAATGCCAATTAAAAAAAGGGCAGAGGACAGGAACAGACACATCTACCATGGCGACATACAAACGTCCAGGAGATACATGAAAAGATGCTCCACTTCATTAGCTGTTAGGGAAATGCAAATCAAATCTACAAGGAGAAACTACTATTTAATCTGATTTGATCATTTCTGTCTTTAATTGTTTCTTCTCTGTGTTGCTGTATTTTAGGTTTAGAGTTCAATTAGTGAAATTATAGTGTTTTTTTTTTTTCTCATGGTGAGTACCTTTTAAATAAAATGATTTCACCAAAAAACTGCTTTCTGAGAGATCACATTGATCTCAGCATGCATTCTGTTTCTCTCTGGCTTGAATAATTAGAAACATAACAAAGGCCTAGAACTTCGATCACTTGTACAAACTATATACTACTATACTACTACTATATTACTGTATATACTACTTTACATTAGCATTAAAATCCCCAAAGCTAATCTTCATATAAAGTGTTCCAATATCTCTGTACAATTTATACTTACAATATCCATCTAATTCAAAACAGGGTGTTTATGGAGAGTGAATGTCTTATGCCATCTACCCTCTGGGTGACATAGTCTCTAGTTCAGTGATAAATTAAAAAATGATAAAAATAAATCTATTCAGCCCTGGCTGGTGTAGCTCAGTGGACTGAGCGTGGGCTGCGAACCAAAGGGTCGCCAGTTCGATTCCTAGTCAGGGCACATGTCTGGGTTGCAGTCCAGGTCCCCAGTGAGGGCCACGTGAGAGGCAACCACACATTATTTTTCTCTCCCTCTCTTTCTTTCTCTGTTTCCTTCTGTTTAAAAATAAAATAAATAAAATATTTTAAAAAATAAAAAATAAATAAATCTATTCATATATGTCAGGCATTATGAAGTCAACAACTGATTTTTCATGGGAAGACATTCTTTTTGTTATATATTGTCCTTTCTTCTTCTTAGTCTTAATATATTGTTTTTCTTATTACATAATAGTGGTAATAGTAGTTGTCATTGATATATGTTACATTGGATTGGCAACATAAAAAAGTGTTTCATTATGATTTACCATTTATATGTATCAAATCTATTCCTTGATTTATGCATTTTGCTGTACAAAGAAAATTTAAGATCTAGGAGACATGGTCCAAAAAATGGACTGGGAATATACTGATTACTATTCTTAATTTTCTTAGCACATCTCTGTGGAAAAAAACAAACAAACAAAAAAAAAACAGATACAGGCTGTAGACTAGTACATTTCTATTAGAAAATGGGGAAAGAGAAAGAGTTTTAGCAAGCTTCTCTCCTGAACTACCCTATATCTTTAAAATATTCTTGCTGAGATCTTTGGAACCCACAGTAAATTTTATGAGAACATGACTGATTGGTATCTATGAGGCAATAACTAGAAATGGAAAATATCCTAGATACTTAAAGAGAACAGGATATGAATTACATATCAGTTAAGCTTGACTTTTATTCTGGGTAATATTATATGATGCATTATAAGATATTAACATATAACATTATAAAGAGGTAATAAATAGAGAAAGCTAGTCCCATGCCTAACTAAATTTTATTTTCTTTCAGAAATTATTATCACGTGTGAGGTAAATAGGTGATATGCATACAGGGCTTAAAGATGAGAACACAAACGCTTGTCTACCATCTGCCCAGCTCCTTGGAAGCAGGGTGCCCTCTGCCCATTGCTTCTCCTTGTGCATGCCCCCTTCCACGCTCTGACCAAGTTTCATGTTTTATATTATTTATGCCATATGTATCTCTACATTTATTCATCAAAGCAATGTGTTCACCTTTACATAAGTGAAATCGTATTTTAATATAAAAATTACTAGGTTTTTAATGGAATAACAGATTTTAAGTTGAACTTAAAGCCTTTAAATAAAAGCTAGGTTTAAAAATGAGCCACTTGTTCAGAAGCATGAATATCACAAGTTCACTCTCATCTTGACTTCTTCGTTCTTTCCTTCCAAGCCTCTAAGTAGACAAACGCAATGCAAGTCAGTGACCATAGACCGCCACTGACAGCCAGAATGGCTGCGGCACTTCTGTGAAAATGAACACTGGACGAGCGCCCGTGTTACAGCTATAGTCTCTGGGATCTGCCGGTGGCTACATTGTTTCCCTGTTCAGACCAAAGGATGATACCAGCTCCTTTGCTGCTAAACCTGGGACTCAGCACCAATTTTTGTTGGTTGACTTTACCTCTATACATAATTTTGCAACAATTCTTCCTTTATTAAATGCCTTTAACTAGCCATTTTTCTTAGCTATTTGCTTGCTTTCTGTTGAGACTCTGATTGATACAGACCAAGAATAACACCATATATACATATATAAAGTTATAGATTGTATGTTTTATATATATAGCATCATATATAATTATATGTGTGCCTATATATAATTAAATATGTATATGGTTACAAAATATATCACTATATATATACATTATGTACTGTACATATATGTGGTGCATAAATACATAAATATACACACAAAATATATTTATTCATGTGTATATATTTATTTATACATAATGTGTATCATTTAGGAAGCTCTTACTCATTTAGGTTAAGTTAAACATGTAAATAATTGTATGTCATTTCCAAATTAACATATAAAATGGGGTATACATAAAACTATAATATTTCACGTGATACAATATTAAAATCAACAAATCTAGACCACATGAAAAATATGTTAAAGATGGAAGGGAAAATATAAACCTGAGATTTCAGGTCATGCAGGCTGGTAAATTGAGAGAAAGGATTAAGATAAATGTAGAGAAGGAATAATAGCTTCATTTCTTCATTAATTTGTATATTTTGTTTAAGGAGTTAACAAAATGTGCCATTGAGGCTGACTGGAAATACGATCTTCAAAAATAGATCATAAATGAGAGAGTTTCAGGCTTGAGGTACTGATTTGGTTTAATTTGCATAGGTAAATGGTTGAACTTATTACATGACTTACAGCAGAGAATAATCTGGTGATGTAAAACAATGGTCATTAAGACGTATTCTTAGAAAAAGTCATTACTCAGTGACAGAAGAAATAAGAGCTAGACGATGATATAGGCAAGAAGGCGTGTATGAGATTTAATTATAATGAACTATCTTATCAGCTCACCGCCAAACTACTAGTCCGCCAGGATCTTACGTTTTCCGTTTTCACTTCTGTGATTGTGTGGCAACTGCTCCTGGTCTCACTGAAACTCAGTCCTGCAATTTGCGCACTGAATTACGTTTCTTCTTATTTTCTTTAACGCACTCTGCCTCTGCAGTTAGCCTCACTTTCTCTTGCATTATATTTGTTTTCCTTATCTCTATGTTCACTCTCATCAGGACATAACCATGCCACCACACTCCAAATTCAAAAAGAAAAGACAAGAAGTTTACTTGCCATAGAAGCCCTGTGGTAAGACCGCGTTATAATTTTGATATGAATCTTCAGTACCTCCTCTAGGTTTGGTGCACATTTCCAAGCCCTGTTCATATTAGCCTTCGCCACAGGACTTTGCTTACTGGAATGCCAATGGGTATGACCTAAGCAGAGGCTTTAAAATTGCATGTACCAATTGTTTGCTTTCTTAAATTCCTGCACTGTGCCTTGAGAATCACAAGACATATTGTAAGTGCTGAATCTTCACCCTGTGCCCTAGAATGAAGATATGAAGAACAAAATTTGGAACCCCACTGGAAGCTTGGAGTCTCAACAGACAAAGACAAATCCAGCATAGGCCAGACAAACATAACATGATGTGGACAAGGGGACGTACAAATAAATGCTTGGTGTTGTAGTCCACCCAGACTTTGAGATGTGTTGCTCCTCAAGTTAAACAAGTTCTCTACTCCTGCTGTAATATTTTCACTTTCTTTTTTTCTTATGGATTTTATTGATATTCCATGAAACTACTCATTTTCAGGTTATCAATGGCCACCATGCTGACAAAGCCTGACAAACCTTGTGATCCATAATCAGCTCTCTTTCAATGCATTTAACAGAGTAGTCTACTCCATTCTTAAAATACTTGGCTTCTGAGACACTCCTGTACTTATCATTCTCCTTTTTCACTATCACTAATTTTCATTCTATTTCTTCCTTTTCCAGGCATCTCAGTGTCTCAAAATTAGGTTCTTGACCCTTCTCTCCTCCCCATACATACTCACATTTATCTTTTCTATAAAACTCACATCCTACATAATCTTAACTCATCTTGTGATGTTACCGACCATCTTGTTTATAAAATATACCAAATTTATATACCTAACCTATGACTCTCTTTTTGATTGTAACTTACTATAAGATTCTAACTATGCTGGAGATTCTAACAGGCATTTTAAATGTACCATGTCATTCATTAATTAGTACAAATGCCAATACTAACGTAGGAAGTTAATACATGGGAAATGGAGTTTAGTTATATGGAAACTCTGTACCATCTCTACAAGTTTATGTAAATCTAAAGGTATTATAAGGTAAAAAAATGAGACTCTTCTTTATAAGGCATTTAAATAATATTTAAAGAATAATTTAAGTAATATTTAACACTGGCAGTGAATCCAAATACATTACCTTTAAGGTAGCAGAGTAAGACATTTACTAAATGTCTTAAATATTTACTTTTTTATTATTTAAATGACTGAATCTGAAGCTTCTGAGTCTCAAAACATAAAAGCAGAAAAAGGGAAGAAAACAACCAAAAAGTTAATATATCTAATATGCGTAAAGTGGTTGGAATTATATAAGGAAGCATGAAATTTACATCTAAAATGTTTTGTGACTTTAAAAAGACATCTAATCTTTAGATATTTTATAGATTAAAATTTTCTTTCACAAAATATGCAAACATTTAATATAAATCTGACTACAAAGTTGAAATTGCTAAACAATAATTTAGTGATTTTTATCAAATCCAAGATAAACAAAGGTAAAGATTAATCTTTATAAACTTATTCACCCAGCAATTCCACTGCTGGGATTACACCTTAAGAACCCTAAAACAGCAATCCAAAAGAACCTATGCACCGCAATGTTCATAGCAGCACAATTTACAATAGCCAAGTGCTGGAAGCAACCTAAGTGCCCATCAGTAAATGAGTGGATAAACACCTGTGGTACATTTACCCAATAGGATACTATGCAGCAGAGAGAAAGAAGCTCCTACCTTTCGTGACAGCATGGATGGAACTGGAGAGCATTTTGCGAAGTGAAATAGCCTGGTGGTAACGGATAAATACCATATGATCTCACCTATACGTGGAACCTAACCAACAATACAAACAAGCAAGCGAAATATATCCAGAGATACTAAAATTAAGAACAAACTGATAGTAACCAGAGAAAAGGAGGAGAGCAGTACAGGGAAGGAAGGGGGGGGGTGTTCAGGGAGCATGTATACAGGATCCATGGACAAAGCCAAAGCGGGGTAGGGTTGAGAGTGGAGCTGGTCATTGGATGGGTGGGAGACTGTGCTTTGGGGAAAATGGAGACAACTGTACCTGAACAAAAAAATTTAAAAATAATTTATTCAAAGTAATAAGAATTCCAAAAATTTAACAGATTTACTTATGTGACAAGAATGCTTATTAAATTATTGTTATTTTATTCTAGAAACAATACACTAGCCAAGATGCAGCCTAAATGTTCATTAATAGATGACTGGATAAAGAAATTTGGTACCTATCTGCGATAGAACATTACTTGGTTCTTTACCATTTTTTGAGTAGCAATTAAAAACCATTTTAATTTCAGTTTACCTTCTGCATGTTTTCAGTGTACTAACTCCAAAAAGGCCTATTTGCTGTTCTGTTCCACTGTACAGTGATGTTTTTCCTTTTTTTCTTTCAGTTTCAACTAACTCTCCCTCCTGTTTTATCCATTTCTCTTGACACTAAAGCTGTGTACTGTATTCTGTTGGTGGCCTTTCCAGAGGATAATTGTAAAATCTATCTTTTTCCAATTATGAGAGGTGTTCTATAAATTCTTTGGGGTATGTTTGTCTTGAGATGTGTTCCCATAACTCCCATTAATGTTGCCCATTTAAACTTGATCTAATGTTTTCTTTTTCTAAGTGACTGCAGCCTAGTGTTAATGCAGTTTTGTTTATAATCGCTAACCCTGCCCCCTTTCCTACATTCAATCTGTCTCCCAAATGCTTTGCATGGTGGTCATTTATTAAATTGTATATCACAAAGTACTGTAAGAGCAACTACTTTTCTTGAAAGGTAAAAATACTATTACTTCTTTTTCAGAGGCTATTCTGCCACTACCTAAAGTACAATATTTAAGCATGGCTAACTAAAAAAGAGAAATATTGAACTAAAACAAGCTTCGCTGTAAAAATAACTTGCTTATATTTATCAATGAAACAAGGACTTATTGGAGTTAATACTACAGAACTTATGTCTTAGTCAATATTAAACATGGCACACTCCTCATTTTAAAATTAGGAAATATTACTGGTCTGTAACTTTATGTATTATATAAGTGTGTAATAAAATACTTTTTGAAACATGTTCCCTTCTTGCATGTAGGCAAGATGTAAAAAGTTCCTGATTTCATATCATTTGTTCAACTTTCAAAATGCCTCATCATATGCACATTTTTAATTCATTCAATATCCTAGTTTTTAGAACACAACCCCCATCATGAAAATTAATTTCAACTCTATTCCACTTGAGTTTTTAATAATATGTATAATATTACAGGTATTTCATAGTATCATTTATCTATAGATACATCCCAGGACTCATCACCACCCAGGATTTATGGGTTTTAAGAACTGGATATTGTGTTACAGCCTCTTCTCTATGATTTTTCTTTTCAGTTTTATTGAGAAATAATTGATACACATTGCTGTATCAGTTGAAGGCATACAACATGATGGTTTGATTAACATACATTGTGAAATGATTACCACAATAAGTTCAACTAATAACCATTTTATCAAATAGATACAATTAAAAGAAAAAAGAGGGAAAATAACAACCCGTTGAGATGATACTTTGCTCTCATTTTCCTTCTAGTTAACCCTGTCCTTGATGAACCTGTTCTCCCCGTGCATCACCCCCTTGGCATTTAATTTCACAGGGGATTCAGCTTGAATATTGTGCCTATGATGGTAAGCACTAAAGCAAACTTTTTGCCCTCAGCTTTAACTCATTTGCTATTCTGAGTTCTTGCCACAGTCACCTTGTCAAACAACCTTAGACATCCCCCATCGTTTCATTTCTCAGGACCAACTCCATGCAGATCAGCATTATTAAGGAAAATATTGACAGAAGACTCTAGTACAGACAGAAAGTTTCTAGCTTTATCTAACAACTCCACTATATTCATGGATTTTTAAAAAAATTTATTTTTATCAACTCATCTAAGCCTTTTTCTATTTTCAACTGTCACTGCTTTGAAGCCTCTCATCTCACTGGCCTTACTTTCAGCCTCATCTTCATCAAGGTAAAAAAAACGTAATACTTTCTTCTTTCCTCTCTTTTATCTAAAATTAATTTCCACTTTCCTTTTTTCCTTTCTTTCTGGTTCACGTGAAACTACTCCCTACCCGTTACAAGGTTGTAATCTTCTGCCTCCTCCAGAATCATATAAAAGTTAGTTTACTTCTCTCCTGTGGCTTTAATCTTTTACTATCTCTCCGCCTCTTTCACTTCCTTCTCCTACTTCCATAAATTCATAACAAAATTTTAACACAAACTTTCTGACATATCTTTCTTTAGGTATCGTCCTACAGATTTATTTTTATGAAGCTGATTTGCCTCTACTGGCTTCATTTTGTTATCCCTATTCTTTCTAAAATCCATTACCTTCACACCATTGTACAGTTATTGAAAATAGTGTTGATGATATTTTACATGCAAAATCTGCTAATCTTTTTCGACCCTCACTTTGCTTAAATGGTATTTTTGTGGGTATGTTTGTTTTCTTTTATTTATCTCTTTTATATTTTTTATTTTCAATATTATTTTGTATTGGTTTTAGATTTACAACATAGTGGATAAACAATTATACACTTTACAAGGTACTCCTTTGAATATTTCCAGTACCCACCTGGTACCACACAAAGCTATTACAATATTATTGACTATATTCCCTATGCTGTACTTTACATCACCATGAATGTATTGTAACTGTTAATTTGTATTTTTTAATCCCTTCACCTCTTTACCCAGTCTGCCAAACCTCTCCCTTCTGGTAACCACTGTTTTGTTCTCTGTGTCTTTGAGTGTGTTTCAATTTTGTTCATTTGGTCCTAACCAGTGTGACTCAGTTGAATGGGCCACATCCTACAAAACAAAAGGTCGCCGGTTCGATTCCTGGTCAGGGCACATGCCTAGGCTGTGGGCTTGGAAGCAATAATTGTTTCTCTCCCTCTTTTTCTCCTCCCCTTCCACTCTTTCTATAAATAAAGAAAGTTTTTTTAAAAAGTGCCATGTTTAAAGTATTTGTTTGTGTATTTTGTTCTTTATATCCCACATATAAGTGAAATCATTTAGTATTTATCTTTGTCTGACTGACTCGTTTCATTGATCATAATGCATTCTAGGTCCACCCATGTTTCACAAATGGTAAAAGTCCATACATTTTATGGCTAAGCAGTATTCCACTATGTATATATACCACAACTGTTATGTGATTGCTTATTGATGGGATTCAGGTTGCTCCCACATCCTGGCTATTGTAAATAATGCTTCAGTGAATATAGGAGTGTGAATAGTCTTTCAAATTAGTGTTTTGGGTTTCGTCCAATAAACACCTAGAAGTGGAATCACTGAGTGATAAGGCTGTATTCTTAATTTTACAATGATCTCAGTCCCTTTCCATAGCCCATCTTTGTCCCTTGATATATTCCAAGCATCTTCTTTCTACACTATTTTAACAAATCCCAGATCTATACGTTTTGTCTTGATACTTCTCAGTATCAGACCTATATTTCTAAGCCTTATAAAACGTCACTTTAATTTCAAATGGACATCCAAAATCCAAAGTTCTCAAAACAAAACTATCATCTCTTAACTACCCAGAAGTCTCCCTATATATTTTTTTTCTGTTTTAGTTAATATCTTTGGAGTAGTAATTACTTTTTACCTTCACAATGAATTATTATATCCTTCCAGTTTTGCATCCAAATGTTCTGATTTTCTTTTTTAATTTTCCTTGTTCAGGTCCTTCCATATCAAGTTTTAAACAAAATTACACTAGAGCATTTTAACGATCTCCCTTAATAGGATTATTTCATTAGTTACAATTATTTTCTATGAAAGAACAAAAACCTAACTCCGATTAGTTAAAACAAACAAAAAAAATCATTGGGCCAAACGACCAAAAATTCAGAAGGAAACTCTGCATGCGACATGGCTGGACCCGAGCATGCAACTAACAGTCAGTTATTTGTAGCTCTCCTT
Organism: Micronycteris hirsuta; assembly: GCA_004026765.1. Classification (NCBI taxonomy): domain Eukaryota; kingdom Metazoa; phylum Chordata; class Mammalia; order Chiroptera; family Phyllostomidae; genus Micronycteris; species Micronycteris hirsuta. Next base: position 21,172 of record PVJI01005670.1, on the reverse strand, counting down.
GCATCAGCTTTGCGTGCGTCCTGGTTGGCTCACATCTCCAGGTCTTTTTGTCTGTTCTTGCAGTGGTATCCTCATTTATATTTCATCAATTCAGTAATGTGATTAATATAAAAGGCTTGATAGTTCCACATACTTGATTAGAATCAATAACTCTTAGCTATGCTCGATCTGTCATATGTCTTCTTGGAAAGACTAGGGGGAAGTGTGCTTGAATTGACCATGTCTGAGACTTGTGCCAATCCTATGCTGAGAATATCAGAAGCCCGGCCTGCTCCTTCTCCCCACTACCCCAGAACGTACTGAAGAAACACAATAACAGATAGCTGTTATAATCATCTAAAACACAAGTCTGATAGCCTATACTACCCAAATACATGAGTATGGCATTCAGAACTCTCTGCACTGCCTGCCTGGTCTTTTCAGTCCTGCTCTCACTACGTCCTAGCATTTAACAGTTCAATCCTCACCATCCCGGGACTCTGGGCTCCCTGAAGTATGAACCATAAGTGACTTGCTTTTAAATTTCCAGCACTGGGTGTAGTGCTGACAAGAATGTGCCTGGAGGAATTCCAAGCATACACTATATAAGCTCAGTAAATATTTGTCTCTGTAAGCAGCTGAAATTGTGCAGGAAGCAGTTAAATGAACATTTTAATTTACCAAAGCAAATGAGGGGAAAATATACACGTATTGACATTAATCTAATCTTTATAGGGACAATCTGATTTGTTGATTGCAGGAAAACAGTGCTGAAATAAAAAATTTAAAAAATAAAAACAATAAAGACTGGCTGTCCTCTATTCTCTCCAAATGTTTCTGAAATTTAATGCTAAATGCACTTTTTTATCACTTTTCCCTCAATTAATGACCCATAGCTGCCTTTGAGTTAATTTTCTTTGTAATACTTTGGCACAGTTTCAAGATATTCAGTAATTTCCCCAAATATTAAATAACCCTGGTCTGCTGTATTTTGCACAGGCAGCTACGTTTACCCCAGTTTTAACTGAAATTCAAACAATTAATCAAAAGTGGATATTAAATTTTTAATAAGTTCATGCAAAACAATAGCATAAAAATGGTCACAAAACACATTAATCTACTTTTTAGTTAAATACAATTATCTTTCCTTCATAAACCTACATTTTATATGCTGCTGGCTCTCTGATGTAGGAAATTTATCTTTATAGTTTGATCACTGTAGGACATAGAACTCAGTATAGTATTTCACTCAAGATCTCAGAAAACATAAAAAGCATATCTGACATATCCTAAGCACCCACCCACAGCTCATTTGAAGCTAACATCAATGCAAAGATATTTTTTCAGACGATCTCAAGGGAGTAAGTCTAGAATTGCAATAGATAACAGATATTTTATTACAATAATTGATATGCCAGGTCATGATGAGCCTAAGAACAATTTAATCTTCACTTTCATTTCCATTATGCTTCCACTCATTCAAAACACATCTAGCCCTGATGGGTGTGGTTCAGTTGGTTGCACATCAAGCCACAAAGCAAAAGGTTGCCCTTCGATTCTGGTCAAGGCACATGCTTGGCACATGCTTGGGTTGCAGGTTTGGTCCTGGCTCAGGGTACATAGGGAGAGTAACCCATCGATATTTCTTTCTCTCAATGATGTTTCTCTCCCTATCTTTCATCCTCCCTTCCCCTCTCACTTAAAATATAAATAAATACATATTAAAAGATCTAGAAAAATAAAGGTGTTAAATTGTAGCTATATGTGTATGGTTATTTCATATTCTTTGTACATTTCTACTAGAAAATAACTTAAGGAAAAGCATCATTCTTCATCCACATATCTTGCTTACCTATCCCAACGCTTACTCCATAAAAGAGGTTGGCTGGTTATATTTCTTTTAGTAGCAGCCTTCATCTTCAATATCCAGAGGCACACTATCACTGTGAAACACATATCCTATAAACTCAGTCATTGTTAATAATAATAAGGATAATAATGTTTTGCTAAAAACATCTTTCTCCATAAAGAAAATATTACAACTGAAAAATATAATATAGATGAGGAAAGTGTGGTAGACATAAGAGACACTTCTCTTTTATCAAATGACTCAGAATTGATTAACTGCAGTTGTCCAAACTCATGACTGGCACTGAAAATACCAGGACAGTGTGATTGAGTATCATGATGACTTTCTTATTTGCTATCTTGACACGTGCTCTAATCCATTGTAAAACTGGGATTGGGCATTAACAGCATGTGGGATATACTAACAGGTTTCTGTTTTCAACAGTTATTAGCATCTTTAAAATCCTCCTTCATTAGTGCTTCCTCTACTTTCCAAAGTGGAGATCAGACACATAACCCATAACTTACATATTCAACAATAATTATTACCGCAGCTTCAGCTGACAATAGAGGCATCAGTGGTTGTCAAACTTTAAAATCACCTAGAATGGGAATTTAAAACTGCAAGCCTGGTAAAATCATATAAAACCTGGGCCTTTTTGTTACTGATATTTCTCAGGGTTTCTGACCACATCAAAGTTGGACAATTATTGAATTAGTCCTTCCATTAAAATGGAATTAGACAAACAAACAACATGAGTCCTCAAATTCACTGTGCCCTGAAAACTTATATATCCAAAACTCAAATTTGCTCTCAAATATTAAATAAATATCCTGCCCCATATTTACACATGTTATCCTTCCCAATATTATTAAACTTTATATTACTATAGTTTAAACAGTATGTATAAAAACAAAAATGTATCTATTTTTTAAAGACACCCAGCTTAAATTAGTGAAAGTTAAGTGATGTAACATACAATTTACGGGCACGTAAGCTGCACCTTTCTAACTAACCAGGCTATAAATACCATGTGCAGAAATATGAAGATTGTATTGAAATAGCTCTTTTTTTTCTCACAGTAGATGAACAGGCCTCCCAATTCCACTGCAAACACCATATCTAGGGCTGTGCATCTCTACTGTCTACACTGAGACTCATCACCCACTTCCCCTCCACCAGATTATTCCATGGCCGACTCATTATTAATGCCTCAGCTCAATAGAAGGAGTATCTCTAGGGTATTTATTACTATCTGACATCACTTTATTTATTTCTTAACATGTTTTGCCAACTTCTTATCTCCAGAGTATTTGTTTCCAAACACCTAAAGCAGTGCCCTACATATAATTGGTAGTCATAACTATTTGTTAAATTAATGACATTAAATAAATAAATAAATATTCATCTATTAAGAATTACCTTTCAAGGAGGAGAGACTTCCTGTAACGATGGAGGTGTAGGTAAACACAGCTCACCTCTTCGCACAACCACATCAAAATTACAACTAAGCTATAGAACATTCACCCAGAACTGTCAGAAATCAAGTAGAATGGAAGTCTGGCACTACGGAATTAAAGGTACCATATCCATCCAGACTGGTAGGAGGGGTGACATGGAATGAGCTGGTCCCACATCCATGTGTTTGGATTAAAATTCAGGAGGGATATCTTGGGAACTAGGAGTCCTAGCCCCATACAAGGCCTCCGGGCCCAAAGTTCCAGTGCCAGGAAGATAAGTCCCCATAACTTCTTGCTATAAAAACCAGTGGGGATTGAGTTGGTAGAATAAACTTCTAGAGTCCCAAGTGGTTCATCTTAAAGAGTACATGAACAGGCTTACTCAGACTCACTCCCTCTGAGCTCCAGCATCAGGATAGCATCTTGAAAGACACCAGTGGCATACAAGGAAGAACAGAAGTGACTGGCACCAAAGCAAGAGCTTGGGAAGGACAGCTTTGTTCCACACATAAAGGTGGACAGAACCCACTATTCCTTTTCTGAATCCCTCACCCGCCACAGAGCCACAGAACCAGCAGGTAGGTGTCATATCTGAGTCTCCATCAACCTATCTAACACTGTTTGCCCTGCCCTGGAAATCTCCTGAGACTCTGTCCCACTCAATTCATGGGCTCAACAGAGCTCTTAATAGTTCCTTTTTCATATGAAGGCTGGTCTGGCTTATCCTTTATAACTTCCTAAATCCTCAAACAAGCAACTGCTGGCCTCAGTGAGACCCCAGCCCCTATACCTCTTGCTAAGCAGCCACCAGACCTGGAACAAGCAACAGCCAACCTAGATTCACAGCTTAGTTTCACCTGGGACTCTCCAAGCACAGCATAAGAATCCATCATCTCATATTGCTTTATAGCTCACACAGGTTTGTCCTGGGAAGAACACAGGTGTGGGCTGACCTTGGCCTGCACCACTTGGGAAACCATAGTGCCTATGCCCCCAATCAATAGCTACAGAACATGTTAGACCACCACCAGCCTGCCCCTGCACCGCTTGTATTCCATGGAGGCCAGAGATTGGTGAGCAATGGTCATAGCCTATCCTTGCAGCTGACTGGCCTGTGTAATCTCTCAGACTGACCTACCAACAGCAATCAAGGCTTAACTATAAAGAGGAGGGAATATTCAGCCCACATGAAGGGTGCAGCTCTAGTGCCCAGGTCAGGTGATAAGGGAGACTGTTTCAATGGATGCTACAGGACACCTGCTACATTAAACCACACTAACAAGACAGGGAGTCATAGCAGTTCTACCTAATACATAGGAAAAAACACAGGGAGGCTGCCAAAACAAGGAGACAAAGAACCATGGTCTAAATGAAAGAACAGAATAAAATTCCAGAAAAAGAACTCAACAAAATGGATATAAGCAATCTATCAGATGCAGAGTTCAAGACACCACTTATAAGGATGCTCTAGGAACATAGTAAAGACCTCAACAGCATAAAAAAGATATAGTCAGAGAAGAAGGATACACTAATTGAAATAAAGAACAAATTTATAGGGAAACAACAATAATAGGTGACGCCAAGAAGAAAAGCAATGATGTGGAACATAAGGGAGCAAAAAGCAACCAATCAGAACAACAAGAGGAAAAAATCATCTAAAACAATGAGGATAGGGTAGGCAGCCTCTGGGACAACTTTAAGCATTCCAACATTTCCATCACAGGGGTGTCATAAGGAGAAGAGAAAGATCAAGAAATTGAAAATGTGTTTGAAAAAATAATGAAAGAAAACTTCCCTAATTTTTTTGAAGGATATAGACATGCATATCCAAGAAGCACAGAGAGTCCCAAACAGGATGCATGCAAAAAGGCCCACTCCAAGACACACCATAATTAAAATGCCAAGGTTTAAAGATAAAGAGAGAATCTTAAAAGCAGCAAGAGAAAAGCAGTTAGTTAACTACCAGGGAGTTCCCATAAGACTGTCAGCTGATTTCTCATTGCAGGATAGAAGGGATAGGCAAGAAATATTAAAAGTCATGAACATCAGGGACCTACAAACAAGATTGCTCTGAGACCCAGCAAAGCTATCATTTAGAATCAAAGGGCAGATAAACAGCTTCTCGGACAAGAAAAAACTAAAAGAGTTCATCACCACCATATCATTATCATATGAAATTGTAAAGGGTCTTATTAAGAAAAAGAAGATTAAAAAAACTATGAACAATAAAATTGCAATAAATACATATTTATCAATAATTAAATCTAAAAAACAAACTCAACAAACAAGAAGAACAGAGTCAGAATCATTAATGTGGAGAACATTTTATGATTGCCGGATGGGAGGAGGGGGTGGGGGAATGGGAGAAGAGGTGAGAGGATTATGAAGTACAAACAGGTAGTTACAGAATAGGCATGGGGATATAGAGTGCAGTATAAGAAATGGAGTAGCCACAGAACTTATACAGAGGACCCATGGAAAGGAACAGTTTGGTGGCGATTGCCTGAGGGAGTGGGGTTTTCTGCGTGGAGGGGAGTAAAAGGGGAACATTGGGACAACTCTAATAGCATAGTCTATAAAATATAATAAAAAGAATCATCTATCAAATACAGATTTCCATAATATTGCACAAACAGTTTACATGTAATCTTTCAGGTACATCAGGCATTTTGCTATCACATGTGGAAAATTCTCTTTTTAAAAGAGTAACTTTACAAAATAAAAATATACCCCAAAGAATCTAAGAAATAGAAAATGCTTGATGAGATCATTGAATTAATTGACTAGGAACGGAGAAGTTTCTGAAGAATTGGCTCTTCTCGCAATCAATTGGCCAATTTTTCACTGTGCAAATTTTAGCACTGCATTGCAGATTAGGAGACTTGAATTCTAAGGATATCGACACCCAAAATTACTTTGTGTTTTCTTTGTATGTAAAATTAAGGTCTTGGATGAGGTAATCCTTAAGTTTCACTTCAACTTGAAGATTCTGTGAACGACAGGGGCTTCAGGCAAGAACATATATCTTTGACATTCCCCATTGAATACAACAATAAATATGTATTGGTCAGGGAATTTATAAATTTTGCAGTATTTTAGGGAAACAAACAACACTTGCTTCTTTAAAATGTATATTTCATTAGAATTATAGTAAAATCTCCTGTTTTTATAACACTTTAGTATAATTCATACTTTATTTAGTATTATACAAAGTCATTTCATCTAGATAATCTTAATCGTCCCTGATAACGATATGTAAGTTTACATAGCCCTATGTATAATCAGAGATAGTATCATCCTTTTATTTCCCCTCCCCCACTCTTGCATTCCCCCATAGGAAGGTGGTGGATGTGGACAGAACTTAAGTGACTCACTGAGCTGTACATAGTGGGCAGTCATTGGCCCTTTTTGACTAAGTTAATACTCTAAGTGACAATATCAATATTATTTCCTCTTTTGTGCTGGAGCTATTTGCAGCTCAATTATGCCTTATTTGCTCTCCTTTATTTATCCTTGAATGTCACAATTCAGAGGCTGATGTTCAAGATCTCTCTCATAAGATTCAGATCCACCTACCCAACTGACTATTGGATATTCTCTGTTTTATATTCCAGAATTACCTATGGTTCAACATTTTTGAATGTCACTCTTAAATCAGTTTTAAGTATATCTTCCAGTAGAGAAAATTATATCATTCATTATCCATTTGCTTGAACAAAAATTTGACAGGCATCTTTTATACCAAGCAGTCAATCCTGGATAGAGAAAAGAATACTGATAAAATGTGGTAGAAGGTGGCCCGGCTGGTGTAGCTCAGTGGATTGAGCACGGGCTGGGAACCAGAGGGTCCCGGTTCGATTTCCAGTCGGGGCACATGCCTGGGTTGTGGGCCAGGTCCCCACTGAGGGTCATGTGAGAGTCAACCACACATTGCTCTTTCTCCCCTCCCTTCTCCTCTCTCAGAAAATAAATAAAATCTTAAAAAAAAGATGTGGTAAAAGGCAAGGCTGGTAAGTGAGGGTGCAGCCAAAGAAATAAGACTTTGTAATGGGGTCCAGAACTCAAGGTGTCCAGGAAATATTAGAAATATAAACATAGGATGTCCTCACCCCCACAAGTCTGAACTGGGGGGAATGAGACACAGGGAGCAGGGCCATTCAGAGCTGTTTTGTATAGCAGCAGCTCTGCAGCTAACCTCTGGCATGGTCATTTAACATATCTATAACCTTTAACTGGTTTCATAGATATGTTAGATAGCTGTGGCCATGCTTTGAGCAAGGGGGATGGAAGTGACTGGGGGACACAAGATGTAACTGGGAAAGGAGGAACACACTGCTTTTTGGCGAGAGGGGAGAACCCTGAGGCTTTGGGGTTCCCTTTGCTACGCAGTTTAGAAAGCTGGGAAGCAAGACATAGCAGCGATGCAGAGCTCTTTTTCTGAAGAGTGCAGGAGAGATGCTGCGGGAAACTCTCTGGACCATGAGGCTTTGGAGGAGTGGGGACCCCTTGGCCTGAGAGACAGAGGCAGGACCACGTGGCCTAGGAAGCAGCAGAGACTTTGCCTGGAAGAGAATGGGTGAAAGGACTTTTGCTGGTGGGCCATGAGAAGGTGCCACAGGGTTTTGGATTAACTGGGGTTTTGGATTGACTGGAGATCGCAGTGGCGACACAGTGGATGGTGTCAGAACTGAGAATCTGCCTGAATCACGGACTTCTACTTCTTTTCCTATGGTACCCTCGACTGGGCAAAGGGGAAAAGGAAGGATTGTGTGTTTGTGGGTATTCTAGAGAACTTTAGTATTTTAAAGGAGACCTTAAGTCATTACTCCAAGCCTGTATAACTTGTAAATAAATAATTCTTTTCCTTTTCACCAGTCTCTGGCATTGAGAGACGTCTTTCCATTCGCGGCGAGCATAACGAATCTGGTGCAGGGTTGGGATATCGTCGGGTGTCCTGGCCCTTGTTCTGTAACAAGATGACCAAAGTGCTTGAAGTGGAAAATGAAACAAAGAAAAGTTAATAGCTATCCTTTTCTTCCCAAATTGATAAATTTTCTTTTTGGGAATTTTTAATAAGGGTAACTTTAATATCACTGGTTAGAAATTTAAGAATTTTTTGTAATATGTGGAAAATTATCTTTTATAAGAGTAGTTTGCAAAATAAAAATGCTGCAAATCATCAAACACAAAATAATTGATCTTTGATCTCTAGCCCAGAAATGATACCTTTTGGTCATTCCCCAATGAATTCTGATGGTGTTTTCTGGTAAGTCAAAGTAAAAATATATCTTCTTTTATGAAATTTGCCTATACATCTTATAACTGGAATTCTACTTTCTTGGATATAGATAACATTTTTATTTCTACTACTTCTATAAAATGCAACTGTTACAGAGCAAAGGGCCGACGGGGCACCCAACTATTCCCCAGCCCCGCTCTAGGTCCGTTATGCACGCCACCAATGGAAAGACGTCTCTCAATACCAGAGACTTGTGAAAAGGAAAATAATTATTTATTTACATTTTATACAGTCTTGGGATAATGCCTTAAGGTCTCCTTTAAAATACTAAAGTTCTCTAGAATACCCACGAACACCCACAATCCTTCCTTCCTCCTCTTTTCCCAGTCCAGGGTACCATAGGAAAAGAAGTAGAAGCGTGATTCAGGCAGATTCTCAGTTCTGGCACCATTCGATGTGTCGCCACTGCGATCTCCAATTAATCCAAGAAACCATGATAATCAAAAAAAACTCCAATTAATGCAAAGAGAACTCCAATTAATCTAAAAGCATGTGGCACCTTCTCATGGCCCACCAGCAAAAGTTCTTTCACCCATTCTCTTCCAGGCAAAGTCTCTCCGGCTTCCTAGGCCACGTGGCAAAGGAAGGCACCCAAAGCTATGTGGTCCTGCCTCTGTCTCTCAGGCTGAGGGGTCCAAGAGAAAGATATGGCTGCTGTGTCTGGGTTTAAATCCCCTGCCAGTCTTCCTTTGCAGCCCTCATTTCTGACTCTTCCTTCAATAGGCTATACCTGCCAGCACTTCATATTCCTCCAGTTTTTCTGGGCTGCCATGTTAGCTGTGGGCAGGGGTGACCCCATGGCCCAGAGCCAACCATCTCCAAGTTTTCACATAGGCTCTGTGTTTAGGGGGAGTTGCCTCTCAGCTACATCCTGGGTGGAAATCTCCTCCATCCACCTGGCTCAAAGCATGGCCACAGCTATTTAACATATCTATGGAACCAGTTAAAGGTTATAGATATGTTAAATGACCATGGCAGAGGCTAGCTGCAAAGCTGCTACCATACCCAACAGCTCTGAATGGCCCTGCTCTAGGAGTCCCATCCCCCACCCAGTTCAGATCTGTGGGGGTGAGGACATTCTATATACATATTTCTAATATTTCCTCGATACCTTGAGTTCTGGACTCTACTACAAATCCTTGTTTGGGCCCATTTCTTGCCTGCGCCCTGTAACACAACTACTTCTGGATTATTAAAATACTGTACAAACATCTCAACACAGAGTCCAGCACCACTGGAGCTGTATGAAATAATTGATAGAACTAAGTTTAGAAAGATAGACTAAAAAAAACTTTAAATATCGGCCAAGGAGAATACGGGTCCATTATAGCATTAACAAATGTACTTATGCAAATATTAAATATATATGCATATATGATTTCATTATCATCTGGATACATTGTATACACTGAGTTTTACTTTTTAACTAGTAATCAAAAAGAAATTTCAATAGAATCAGATGTTGTTTAGTCTTTTCTCAAAGAACACGCTAACAATGGCCATTGCTGTAATTTTTGTGGAGGTTGGTAGCTTCCAGAAACATTTTATGTCCTTTGACCTGACTTAAACCCAGCTTTGTTTTTCAAGTAGCACAATAATAAAGGTAACTTCAACTTCATATGGACTTATGGCTTGTTTTAATAATAAAGAACACAGCCTGTGGACACAGACATTTGGGTTAGAACTGAGCCCTGGTATAACAGCTGCATGACAACGAGATATACACAGATAGCGTGATTGTGAACCAGTTGGACAACCAGTACGCAAGACCTCGAAGACGCTCTCAAAGGGAAGTGACTATATATGCAAATTAACCATTAAGTAATTTTCTTTTCCTTTTCATAATAGCATTTGAATGATATGGCAATTTCAAATACTCCTAATTATTTCCAACTATTAAAGAATTCATAATTTACTGATGTGGTCAAAATAATTAGCTGCCAGAATGAAGAAACACTTGTTTTGCTCTGGAAAAGGGAAAAACGTCCCTCACCTCTGACGTGCTTTGATTATGCTGATTCAATAATGATAGACAGCTCCACTCCGCTAAGAGTTTATGCCTCTTGTAACTGCGAGGGTGACAGCGTTCTCCTTAATCTCGCTGTTCTACTGAGATTAACCATGTGCAGTAAAATAAACCTGATGCATCAGAATAGTATGACAATTAAGAAAAGTATCATTACCGTATAAATAACTTAAATGGGTACTAAACCAAAGGAAAGGAAAACAAATGCTGCTTTTTGTCCCATCACTTGATTCAGATTCAAAGGTCACCTTCCTCTAAATCACCTTCAGAGATTTATTATCTCCCTAACGTAATAACCGGGCCTTCCATGGTATGAAACCGTACAGGTCTTGAGGAAGATTCAAGAAAAGTGCCAGGTGAGAGAATACTATGAATAAAATAACCAAATAGGAATTAATCAGAATGCTATATTTTTTCTCCAGAATATATTGTTCTTTACGAGATGACAGGTAATATACACATATAGGCATGTCGTTACAATTACTGCTAGCTAAAAGCACTTGCCACTCAGGATGCACCGCATTTTATCTGGCAGTCCCTGATGCCACTTCCTGTGGGATTACTTAAATATAATAACACTGCCCTCATTACCAGAGTGATAAGTATTTGAAAGCTGTGCCAACATTTAACTCCTGTCTGCCACTTGAAATGGGGAAGTGTTCTTTATTGATTGGACAAAGGATTTTGTTTGAAGATAATTGACTGAGTCTTTCATCGACATCATAACCACCTCCGGAAAAAAAAAAAAAAAAAAAAAAAAAAAAAAAAAAAAAAAAAAAAAAAAAAAAACAACCAAAAAACTGCTCAACTCAGAAAACAAAGGTTGGATGGAAAAGGCTGATCATTTTCTCTTTACTCAAGCACAGCTCCTGTTGACTTAGGTGAAAATTCCCTCTGCCTGTGAAGCAAAGATTTATAGATCATCTAGTTTACTTTAGAAGCAGGAAAAAAAAAAAAAAAACTGTTCAAATGAGAAGTTTACAAAGAAGCAAGGCATAAGAGATCAGAAATCCAGGGATCTCTCATAGAAAAAGGTGGGAATGGAGTGGCATGCTCAAGAACAAAGAATAACTACTAAAAAAAAAAAGGCACAAATCACATTTTACTGTACTAAAATAATCTCTGCTAAAATGTTGGTTCAAGTGAAGTGTTTTAGAAGGTTCAGTTTGAGATGCCAATGAGACCTCCAAGTAAAAGTGCCCAGTGACAGAAGAAATAACTTACCTGGTACTCAGTGGCATGGTAATGAGTGGAAATAAACACATACAGTCACAAAAAGAAGTCTGAAGATGGAGTGTCAGGACATTATGATAGTGAAAGTTGTGGAAATCAGACATGTTAGTGATAAAACTGAGAAGCAACAGGAAGTGAAGTAAAAGGAAAATCAGAGTGTGGTCGCCCAGAAGCCAAGGGAAGAAGTGGTCCGAGGAGCAGGGAGTGATGCATCGTTCCAAATGCTGCTGGAGGGCAAATAAAGGGGTCAGGGAACTGACTCTGGTTTCACAGTGTGACTTTAATAAAAACAAGTTTGGTGAAGTGATGGGTATGAAAGTATGATTTTATAGGAAAGATTTCAGAGATGATGGGAGGTGAGCAACGATAGATATTAGAGACAAGGAACACTGCAAAGGGACTTTCTTATAAAAAGGAGCATGATAGCATAGCGTCCGCTAAGTCCATCCATATTGTTGCAAATGGCAAGATTTGTGTACAGACGTCCAGTCATAAATAAGCCACAGAGATGCCGTGTACCGCACAGGGAATACAGTCAATAGCATCATAATAACTTTGCCCAGTGGCACTGTGGTGATCACATCATAAGGTATATAAATGTCAAATTACTCTGCGGTACACCTGAAACTAATATTTGAGTGTATGCCAACTATACGTCAGCATTTTTAAATAAAATAAAAATTTGCAAAAAAGATCAAGAAATTAATGAGTTGGTTAAATGGGCAGCAGCTTTCTGAGGCTTTTATGCTAATGGGAATGACCCGCAGAGGGTGCGATAGGTCCCGGGAGGGGAAGGGTGTTACAGCCTGGTCTTCGAGGGGGTGAATGGCAAGAGAAGCTGGCTCACAGGCAGCACTGGGCGTCACGAAGGAACACAGGTGATTCATTCTAGTTGTGGGGTGGCAGGAAGAATCTGAAGGCCATGTCCTAGAAGGTAGGGAATTCAGAGTAAGTAGACAGGCACAGAGTGCACACATCACCAGGTTACTCTGAAGACAACTGATAATGATCATAAAGTGACTGACTGATAGGTGGTATTTTTAATAGGTGGAGAATATCAGCTATTTTAAAATGCATATACTATTTAATGGGTTTCTTTACCTAATACTATGGCTATAAGGACTAGTTTTGCCAGGACTCTCAATGTTCACACACTGTGACTCTCTTTATTTCTATTTATTTATTCCCTTATTTTAGTTGGATACATTGGACATGTCACATACAAATTTAAGGTGCCTCAAATGTTACTCTGACACACTATATTGTAATGTGGTTGCTTTTGTAAGGAAATTTAGCATATTACATATGCTAAGCAAGGTAAGTCAGACAGAGAAAGGCAAATGGGGTATGGTATTACTTCTACACAAAATATAAAAAGTCAAGCAAGTGGGGGAGATAAGAATAAAATGGTGGTTACCAGGGATAATCGGACTGGAGCTAAAGTGATAGTGTTTAAGGCTCTACAATTGTAACAAGTTATAAATAAGCCATAGAGATCTAATATACACATATATTCAATAGAAATCATAATACTTTACTGTAAGCCTGCAATGTGATAAAAGCCACGATTCCTAACACCACACACTCTCTAACCCAGAACCTGGGGAGCAAGCTGTCCTGAGTTGCACATAAAGCTACCAAGAATCCCCATCCTTCAGCGGTGACCTTGCCCAGAACAGTCATTAAATGTGCACTTTGAAAGGGAGAAGTATTACCAAAAAAAAAGTTTAAAAAACTACAAAAAGCAAAGTCATCATAATGAAAAGCAAAGGCTATATATGTTTAAGATATATTTTAGATGAAAATATTATATTCTTAAAAACCTTCAGAAAGAGGAAAACCATCCAGACGTCCTCATGGTTTTGGCCAAGGGGTCTGCCAGCTTACCATGCAATGCCTTGGAGGCCCGTGTGACAGAAGGTGCCCTGCTGCGGCTGCCCACCCTGCTGCTAGATGCAAATGTAACTGGAGGCGTGCCTTGCTGGAGGGTTCGAGCTTGCTCCAAGGACAACACTGTACCTAGTGTGGCTACTGATCCGGGCCCCTCCCCTCCACTGTCATCCCTGGCCACAACACCCTTGAGAGTTGATGGAGGTGAAAACACCTCTCCCTTTTCTCTCTCACTTAGAGGGTGTTGTTTCCCTCTCAGGAAGTTTGAGGACTTTCTGCCTCTCTGTCCTGGGTTGCACAGGAGGACACGGTCACGTGTCTACTATATTGTTCTTAAGGGCTGCACAGTACACTCCCTACTCCGTCTCTTGTGAATAAACCCTGGAATGTAGTCTCTCTCCTTCCAATTCCCCTCCCCTGAAGGAGAGACTGGAAGGCCAAGGTGAAAAACTGGCAGAAAGTAGACATGTCTCGGGTGGAGCAGAGGCTTAGCCAGGGCACACTGGTGGCCCCTCCCTTCCTTGCTGCAGTCCTGGTGTAGCGGGAAGGCCAAGCTGTCCTCCTCAAGCCAGTCTTCTGGTGGCTGCGGCTGTGTTTGGCCTCTTTGATGCATAGTTCCAGAAGGGCTGTTGTGGCTTCTCTATGCATCTTCCCCTTGGGTGCACCGTGGTCAAGGAGACAGCCTAGGAAGTCCTCGTGTATTGGGTTGGGTCTCGGATGAGTTGGGCACGGCCAGGCTAGTTCTAGTGCCTCAGCTGTGTGATATCAGTAATGGTTTGCATCTCCGCTGCATCACTGCCATCCCCTGGACCAACAGAGCAAGGGCAGCCACTCTGCTCTCTCCTGCAAGAGCAGAAAGTCTGAGTGGGGGTGGCCAATGCCAGCTGCTGATACAAGCATGGGTGAATGCCTTGTCCTCAGGGAGGGGCCTTAGACCATGCTAGATCTAGTCAAGGATGCTCCGTGCGAAACCCAACCTGAGGACTTCCTCCATGCTGGTCCAGAGACAGAAGGGCATCCTGGTGACCTGGAAGTTCAGGAAGGCCTGGAATCCCAGCACTGGTGCCAGGCCATCAGCAGCCAGGTGAGCAGCACCTGACCCCCATTCCACATTGCCTTATGGCCACAGTGCTGTCCTTTCTCGGTCACCCAACAACACCAACTTGAGGGGCAAGTCTGCCCTTTCTTGTTGGATCCACAGGACCCAGGTGATTATAAGATGTTTAGGGGTGCAGCTTAAAGCACTGGGATATGCCAGGAGGTCAGGGTACATATACCAACACCTCTACCCCATCAGGGTGAGCTCCAGTGCTCTCTCAGGCATGGCACAACCACCTCCAAAGCAGGGAACCCCAGGGAAGCCAGAAAGGGTGCTATCACAGGATCCAGATGGATCTCTTGTCAATTCAAATCCTGGAGCGAAAAGCAAGATGAGCTGAGGATGGCCTGCCTCTGAGCTTTGAAGATGTATCCAGCCCTTGCTCTCTCCTAGGTGTCAATATCACGTCTTGTTTAACAGTCTTTAAAGCCTCAGCTTTTTACTCAACTTATGCTGGCTCTCTACCCACTCGCTCATACTCAACACTCATAAAGCATTTTAGTGATTCATGCTAGTCACTCCTTATTCTGGGAAGTCTTTTCTTCTTGGCACCTCAGGGAATCACTACTTACATCTGAGAGAGATCTTTGTACTCTTACAGCGCTCATAACACACTTCAGTCGCAGCACTAATATTACGCACTGAAGCTTCTGGCCTAAGTGTTCGCCTCCTCTGCGAGACTCGGAGAATAGCTATTGTGCATCATGTATCTTTATAGCTCCAATTTTTAGCACATTCTCAAAATATAAATGTTTAAAAATACCTGAACATTTCTATGTGTGTAACTACAGATGCCTATGCAGCCACACAGATGCAGTGGTGATGAATACCAAACCCCAAGCAACTGAAATTGGGCTTCTTTTCAAGCAGAGAACTCTGTCTAAGAAAATGCTGTGATAAACTGTTTTTGAATGTAAGGTATAACGCTGAGGTTTGGGAGGGAAAAAAATACAGTTAATTAATTCTAGTCGGGAAATATGCAGGAGATCCCCTAAGCCTTCAGGAAAGGGAACATGGACCCAAAGCTGGGTGTCAGTGTTTCTGTTTGATTGTTGTTTGCTCTGTTCTGTTTCTGGCAAAGTCAAAAAAGTTGCTGAACTCTCTGTGGTCAGAGGATGTGAAGAATGTGTTAGAGTATAGGTGACCAAAATATTGGTGAGTTTCAGGCAGAGAAACAACCTGGAAGAAGTGAAACGGGAAGAGGCTACACACAGTGAAGACTGAGTGCAACGGGGCTCTGTTTCCTCACTTGCACAGTGCAGCCTGTTCGTGGTTTCATAAACCTGCAGGGTCAGGTAAGAAAAGGAGGAAGGCACGTGACAAGCAACTTAACAGAATGCATCCATGAAATCTCCAGGTTGCATTTCATCCAGGAGTTAATTTCCCTCTTGAGTTGTGAACCTCTGGAACAGGAGGCAGAAACGGAAAGCCTGAAGCATCTATCACTGGTGACCCTGGCACGCTGAAATGTGGCCACTTCGAACAAGAATATGTTTTATTTACGTTCCAAACTGAATTATCGGACACATGGATGATAACAGTTTTAAATGTCATAATAAAAACATTGATGATGACTTTAATGCACTCTTACTGAATTTTCTTTTTAATATTTTATTTATTTATTTTTAGAGGGAGAGGAAGGGAGGGAGAAGGAGAGGGAGAGAAACATCAATGTGTGGTTGCTTCTCATGTGCACCCCCTACTGGACACCTGGCCTGCAACCCAGGCATGTACCCTGACTGGGAATTGAACCCGTTACCCCTTGATTCATAGGCTGGCACTCAATCCACTGAGCCACACCAAGCCAAGGCCCTCATTGAATCTTAGGACGTACTCAGAAACATAGGCAGATATTTCCTTTTGATAACTGTAACCCTGTGGAACTAACCACACACCAAACATCATTTGCAGACGTCTGTAGCTACATATGAAATCAAAATACTCACATTCTCTGACAGGTTGTGATGACTTATAAGACACAGAATTTGTTCAATATACAGTAAATAAACCAGTGCTTTAACTGATATACATATTTGGAAATACTCAGCATAGATCTGCAATTGCCAAAACATCTCTATATATTGTTTCAATGTGTTCTGTATCTATTTATGCATACCTCGACTTGTTCAAGGAAAGTTTAAATGCAATTAAAATACACACACAACAAAAATATAACTTAGTGAGGATGAATGTGAATGCAGTGTTCAGCGACGTAGAGAGATGATTGCTTTCAGTAAGAGTAGAGGAATAGTTTGGCTAAATGTCTTCTTTTAATTTCCTGGCAATCATGTCAGTCACGTGTGTGGAAGAAAATAAATCCCCAGAATGTTAGAGTACAGCTATGAAACTGTTTAACATATTTTAATAGATTTATTTTTATTTTATTTTAAAAGTATATATTTCTTGATTTAAAAAAAGTCTGAACCTCACATATAAGAAGTGAGAGTTTGTTTCCTCTCCTCTCTTGGACTCTATATATTTTGCTGTGTAAAAATGCCTCATTTTATAAAATATAAAATGTACAGACGAATCAATATAGATGCTATTAGCAGAGATGGAAGATCAGGTTTCACTGATGTATTCAACACACATTTATTAGATCTCTATGACACACCAGGCTCTCCTCTGGGCCTCTTGAAAAACAGCAGTGGAGAGAAATCGACACGTGCCCTGCCCTCTGGAAAATGGAAGAGCCAGACACACATTATTCAAATGAACTAATGACTATGTAATTGCAGGTTGTGGGTAGGTGCCATCCACGAGAACTGCAGGCTATTAATAAAGCTGGGAACCTGACCTTACCTGAGGGGCTCAGGCAGGATTCCCCTATGTGGAGTTATTTTGAGCTGAGCAGATCAAGTGGGTAAAGAAGACAGTGGAAAAGGGACCATGGGAGTGTTATCTGATAGGGGAGAAAAGGGCATTGCAAAGGCTCTGAAGTTGGAATGAGATAATTTATGGAAATCCAATTGGAAAGAGAGGAGTTCCTTCAGGGACATCTGAAATGTGCCAGCATGTCTTACCTGTGAGGGAGAGTATTATGAGAAGGAGTTGACAGGGACGGAGGAGGAAGCCAGATCCTGCAGGGTCGGGGCACTTTGGGGCTTGTGCCTTTTCCCTGCCTAACCCATTATAGAATTTCATTTGGATAAACTGGGACACAAGGCTCTAATCATGTGCAATGAGAAGGGTGCCGTGACTCTCTCATTGCTTTCATTTGATTAGGTCCTTATAAAGTCTTGGCTATGTCTCAAATTACCTAATCACAATTTTGTTTTGTTTTTAACCAAAATTAATTACCCAAAATAATTCATTTTTTTGCTTCATCACTTGTGTTAGGCTAAATTGCTTCTATATGTACCCAAAGAAAATAATCAGTGGCTATGTATAAAAATTACCAAAATCCTTACTCATTTTTATATTTGGAAATATTGAGAAAAGAAAATTTTCAAGGTTTTGGAAAGTTTTAGATACTAGCATGGATTTTTTTTAATATGTGCCTAATGTTATTCTTTGAGATCCCTGTCAAACATAACATATTATTCTAAGTATCAAAGGAAAAGGGATAGCCATCAAAGCAAATAAAAAACAAAGGGCAGGGGAGAGTCATGGTGGGAGGAGTGGGGAAAACTGTAATTGAACAACAATAAAAAACAGCAATAACAAAAACAAGGGAAATCAAAGCAAAACAAAACAAACTAACAAAAGAGCACCCCAAAAATCCACAATTAGAGGTGACTCGTACATTTACTTACTTACCCTAAATACTTGTAAATGAAAAGAAAAATTTATTCTGCCACTTCTGTGCAAATTATATGAATCAAATATATTCATTGATGAGGAAAAGCTCTTCTTTCCACAAGGACTCCAGATAGTAAACACAGGATGGGTATGGTTGGATATTATTTAGATCAGCCTTGGAGAGAGTGGGTCAACTACGCATGCTGAGATCTTTGGGCAAAGAATTAACGGAGAATTAGGAATTCACATGTTATCTAATCATCACCTCATGGATTATGTTTTGAGAAGCAAGCCTCACAGTGATCTGGTTGTCATTGCCAAGAACCAATGGCAACTCTATGGGTGGGGTGACCAAAGGCTTGGATGGCTTGTAATTAGAGATAATACACAGTGCACAGCAGCACCTGTGAAACAGTGCTACCACTGACATGTCAACTTGATTGATCTTTTCAACAAGTCAATGTTATTAAAAAAAAAAGAGAATTAAGAGTCACAGGAACAAAATATAACCTGTAATGCCTAGTTCTGTCTTGTTTTGAACAAAAAATGTATGAAGATATTTTACAGAAAATAAGGAATGTTTAACTATAGAATATGAACTAGATAGCAATATTTATCAGTGTTAATCCATAGTTAAAATTTAATTGTGAAATGGAGAAAATCATCCTCATTTTTGGGAGTGTATACTGATGCATTTGAGGGTGAAATTATAAGATGTCTGTGGCTGTATTTAGAATTCTTTAGCAAAATCAACGAAATGTATTTGGCTAACATTTGATAAGAATAAAATTATTGCCTTGGCTGGTGTAGCTCAATGGTTTGAGCGCGGGCTGGGAACCAGAGGGTCCCTGTTCGATTCCCCGTCAGGGCACATGCCTGGGTTGCGGGCCGGGTCCCCGTGAGGGCCATGTGAGAGGCAACCATACATTGCTGTTTCTCTCCCTCTCTGTCTCCCTCCCTTCCCTTCTCTCTAAAAATAAATAAAAATAAAAATCTTAAAAAAATTAATAAAATTATTATTTATATTTACTTTTCTGTATGTTTGAGGTTTTTCAAAATAAAAATGGTAAAAAACAGATATAAAGAAGGTTTCAAAGAATATAGTTATAATTAATTGCCTCTTATTCATATGACAAAAAGAAGGAAAAAAGGGAAAGGAAGGGGCAGGAAGGGAGAAAAGCAGAGGGGAGATGATGTGTTTAAGGAAAATTTCACCTTGTTTTATAATACCTAAACTTCATAAGGCTTCGGTCCATGGTGCTACGCACCTTAGCATTTGAAGTCTGCCCCTTACCACATCGGTGCTCTGTGCCTACACTTTGACTCATTGCCTAATCCTGTTACATCTTCTCAGCACCAAGAACTCTTTTCAGAACTAAACTTGATAATGATTGACATCCAGATTCGTCATGAATGTCCACTAACTAGACTCTGCCCTTGTTTGATTCCCTCTGAAAATGGAAAGTAATTTATTTCTTTCAAGGAAAACAACACAGAGAAGCAGAGAGAAGTAGCCGTTCTTAACCAAATTTTTATGATCACTAGCAAATGATTGTAATCAGTGTTTTGCAAACCAGAGGCCTCTGTCTGAAACTGCTACATTCTCAACAACCACAGGAAATAGCTCTCACTGTTCCCTGTAAATTGCCAAAAATAGAATCTACAGCTGATGGCGGCAATCGCTATTTCTATTCATAAGTAATCAATATGTTATTGATGCTAAGATACGTGTTAAGATAAATTATGCCCCTTTCACAGATACAGAAACAAAATCACCAGTCAACCAAATTGCCCAAGGTCAATTTGCTAAAAAAAAAAAAAAAAAAAAAAAAACACTTCTGAGCTGGTCTTTATATTTCAGCTTTCTCTGTCTCCAAAATGAATACATTTTCCTTACATTTCAGATTCTATTTTAAGTTAAGAGAATATTTATTTTGTAGAACTCCAAATTACATATCATTTCCGTTTAGAATAAGGATTTGTGATATGATTTCCAGGACGTCGACGAATGCAGTATGTTATGTAGCATTTTACCCCTGTGCCTATCACAACTGCAAAATGAGAATAGCTACATCCTTAGGCTGTGTGGGCATTTACCAGCATTGTTCCACTAGGGCTGGAGATCCTCTAGGATCAGCAGTGCAGAGAGTCACAGCAGCCTGAATCATGTCCCTGCAATGGCAGTAGTGGGCATAGTCCTGAGTTTGTTACACTTGGGAACTCTAGAAAGTTTCTGTCAATACCCAGGACATCACTTAAAAAGCCCCCGTTGCACTGTGTCTGAACTTTGTATTATGTGCTAACCTTAATTGGCAGCAAAACTCAGCACTGAGTTCTTTGCTGTCTGAATATCACCCCAAGTATTGAAAAAGTCTCACATTTCCTGAATATGGAAGTCAGGGGTCAGTAACTAGGGGTAATTCTACTTCTGTAGGTTATTCAAAGACGTGCTTTTAAAAAATATCTTGGGCATAACTTTAGAAAGCCCTTCATCACTTTAAATTATTTCTTTTTCCTATTCATGCGAGCCACATTTCCAATGGTAGACTCAGATTAGATTCATTCGTATCAGTGAAGATTCCTTTCATTTGTTATC